>PVHY01019965.1:0-26424 GCA_004024945.1 Uropsilus gracilis | reverse complement strand
GGGGCATGAACTAAACACTGAAGAAACTTTTCCTCTTCCGGTGGAATACACAGCAATAGGAAAACTTTTAGATATCTGAGTATCTCACCAAGGTATGTTGAAAACTCTGAAGTCAAACCATCAATAGGATTATGTAATGCAATTACTCTCAGAAAAACTGCAGTAATTCTTACAGATGACATGCTATTTTACCTACTGAGGAGGAAAAAAGTGCCAAATCTACAAATTGCAGCACTGTTGTTCTTGTCACATTACTAATTTTGAATACAGATGTTATTATAATTCTTATAAATGTGCTTGTGTGAACATTCGAAACTATATGTACATACAAACGTGTTAATTAGATTAGAAAACAAAAGCATGGTATCAAAAACTTTAGATCAGCATGTGATCATTTCTATGTATGGAATTAAGAAAAATTATGCCATTACTTTCCTACAAAGTTCAAAGAATAAAAGTAAAAGCTTAAAAGCTATTTTTTAAAGTTAAATTTCTTGAGAAAAGACATGAAGGAAAACTAGTGCACAATGACAAGGCAAACTTGTCAATATGGGTGATTATTTAAAAACATCATTTCTTCAGATACCATAGTCTATATAGGAAATAAAAAATGATTTTGCATTTATTTACAAAGATTTGCCTAGAATCTATAAAAATATACAAATGTTACCAAATAGAATATTTAAATATCACTGGGATATCACTCAGGCAAATTTATAAAAATTTACCTTATCTAGTGTAAAGGGCTTAAATATATGGAATTTAAAAACAATTCTGTATATATATTGGTAAGCTTATGAACCTTTGCAAAATAATTTGAAATTGCTTTGAAATTTAATATTATTTACAACTTACACATTTTTTTTTGGTTGTGATGGTGATGGCGTTTTTGATGGTCTTCCTCGTCCTTTCTGTGGTGTGGATTGTGTGGATTCAACTGCACTAGTTTCAGGAGATTCTGCTCTGCTTTGGGGAAGACCCAAATGTGGATAACATCAAATTATGATTTACAATAGAGTAACTAAATATATGCAGTACAGAGTCACACATAATTACCTCTGTTGAGCTCTTCTTGATGCTCGGTGCTGTTTGCTTTTTGACTTCTGTTCAGTGTTTCCACCTTGTCTTTCTTCTTCTTCCTCTTCTTCTGCTGAAGGTCCAGACTTTTTTTTGTTTCCTTTTTTAGAAGTTTTTATTGTTGGCTCTTCTTTTGGTGTACCTCCACTAAGAGGTTTTGGTGGTCGGCCTCTTTTACCTTTTTTTGGTGGACTATTCTGTTCATCCTCATTTTCTAATATATCTTCTTTTAGTCTTTTTTCCTCAGGCCACTGCTGTTCATCTGATTCTGAAGCTGTATGGCCCCTCTTCCGTCCACGTTGGCTACCTTTAGGTTTCTGTTCCTGTACCAACTTAGTCAGGTCATCCAAACCTAATTTCTCTTCTGAATCTGTGACAGTTGTTTTTTTCCGGCTTCTAGGTTTCTCCAATTCAGACTAGAAATAACATCACAATTTCAAATAGAAAATTTTAGTATACATTACTTTGAAGAATGAAACCAAAACATTCTGTTACTTCCGTTATATTTTCACTACACATAGACATATACATAAAACAAGTTAATTTAAATAAATCTGTAATGATTAACATCTTGGAAATCAGTGAAAAAAATCAAATTAGCTGATTACGTATTTTTTTTGTTTCATTACTCATTAGCACTTACTGCCTGTGAACTGCCTAATTATGTCCTTGGTAGTATGCTCAGTATTCTATTTGTTTACTGTATTTTACTTTTTAATCTACATTTTTCTATACTTTTGTGTTATCTTTAAATTTTATTTCCTACATCCTATAGATTAACTTGTTTTCCCACAAAATGCAGATGCTGAAGTTCTAACAATGTGACAGTACGCAGAAGTACTTCAGCTGAGATGAAATCATGATGGTGCAGCCCTCCCGATGGGATTATTGCCCTTTCTCAAAACAAACAAACAAAAAACAGCCCTGAGTTTTTTGTGATGCAAAAACTCACCAGTGGACCCTGCAAAGCAGGCAAAGAGGTTTCAGAAACTAAACTGCATAATATTTTATCTTAAACTTCCAAAACTCCAGAATTTGACAAAGGTTTATTTGCTGTTTAAGTCACCCAGTATATGATATTTTTTAATGGTAGCCTGAGCAGATTTAAACTTCACTTTATCTTGTTTTAGAATGGAATGCAATATGAGGTTCTAAACTGTTTCCTTTCCAATCCCCAAGACTGATTTGCATGGTTCCATTGTTTTATATTATGCTTTTAAAAATAAGACTGCTTCTGGACTATTGTAAGAAAGAGTAGCACAACATGTTACTGATTATAATTATACTTGTGTCTAGTTGATCTGACCTTATCATTGTATCCATTCTTCCACATGCACTTAAAATCAAGCTGGAATTTTCATAACTATATACTCATTTAGAAAGAACTGTCATCTTTCTAAAGTCATTCTTCCCATGCAGAAACACAGCAGCATGTCTTCTCTCTTACCAAATGTTAACTTTCTTAATTTCAACATTTTCTCCACATAGGCTATATTTCCCCTACTTCCTTTAAAGGTTCTGTTAGGTACCTTGTTAGATAAATAGGTCTATTTATCTACTTTATCTACTTATCTATTGGCTACTGTGGTAAATTCCCTTTCTTCCAAGGCTACACCTAATATAAAATCAAATTATCAAAGTAAAGTTAGTAAAACACATACATGCTTAATTCTTAGCTTTCTGATTGCTTCTTTTGTTTTTTCTAAGTGTACAAAAATTAAAAAATTGCATCTGCATTTTTCATTATTATATTTTTGAAACCTATGTCTTGTCTTCCTAAATTGGTCAAAAAATAATGGTGATGAAAGTTGCTTGTTTTGTTCCTGATTGTTAATAAGAACACTTCAAAAGTATTTATTTTGCCTTTAAGCAGAATGACTGACAAAAATCATTTACTAGAAATTAAAACAAAACCTTTAGCATGTCAAGGATATATCCTTCTGGTATTAAGAATGCTAAGAATTCTTTTTTGTCATGATTGGATTTAAGTTTTATATCTTGTTGGCATGTTCAGAGACTTACTACTGTTTTTTTTTAATTTGGCATGTTGGTTTATTATATTAAAGATTTTTGAGCATTGTTATGCTTATATGCCAGGAGAAATATAAAACCTGTGAGTGATTTTAATTTGCTAAATTAAATTAACAAATTTACATAAATTAAAAGTTTAGACATTATTATGAAATTATCCAGAAATGGAAAGATAGGAGGAATACTAAATTAAAACTAAATTTTAAAAGCCACCTTCAATTTTACAATGTTACAATTCATTTTAATGTACAAAGATCTGAAAAGGTATTTGAAGTACTTGGGAAACTAGAGTTCCCTTGGAAAAGGTTGGAAGAAAACATAAAATCAATGTTGGGATTTTTTTTTTTTTTTAAATACTGTAAGAATATCTGAAAAGGTATTTTAAGAACTTGGGAAACTAGAGTTCCCTTGAAAAAGGCTGGAAGAAAACAGAAAATCAATATTGGAATTTGTTTTTTTAAATACTGTAAGATAACTTAGTTTCATAAAGCACCACATTCTCTAACTTTTTTTCTATTTGCACTGTGTAGTTTTAAAAACAGAGGGAGTATAAAACTGAATTTAGGAGCAGAAAATGAGGAAAATATGCTACCTATAAAACTAAATATTTGAGGATAATGGTATATGAAGAATAATTCCTTTCCTGTAATTTCAATGTGAAGCTGGTGATAGGCAAAGATAACGGTTCATTTCACTATACTTTATTGGCCTTTAAATGGAACTTGTATCTCATAATGCTCACTTCTCTTGAGGATATTTCAGCTAAAACTAGTTTATTAGTAGGATTCTTTCCATACTTCTAAAAAATGGATACCATGTCACAAAAAAAGACAGCAAAAGGCTTCCAATGTAACTATACAAATACATCTGAAAAGCTCAGAATTTAAAAACTATGAACAACAGAAACTTTATTCTACACTGTACCAAAAGACAGAACTAGGAATAGAATTTACAGGATAAGAAAATATTAAGAATTTATACGAAATCATGTTTCCCAAAATTTTCTGGAGGTGGTAAGTAATGGGGGAACAGTATGCAGGTGTGGGTATGGGTGGCCTAACTGATCTTCCCAACAAATGAAAGAAGTTATGGGTTCTCCATTTAAGGCATTTCAAGCATGGTGACCAACTCATAAATTATAATGAAGAAATTTCTGCACTAAGTGACAAGTAGGACTAGAAGACAAATACCTTTTCCAATTCAAGGATTCTTTTCTATAAATCCAGATAACAGGGTTCTTTTCTGGCTAAGCGATCAATTTTTAATTCTGCTTGGGTGAAATTTTTAAACAGCCAATAAAAATCAGAATTTACAGTATAGGTAGAAAGAATTTAGTAAGAAATTAAAATTTTTAATGTAAAAAGAAATGATCTGGCAAAATAATTACTAAAGCAATGTGAAAATAATTTAAACCTCTTGCAAGGGTATGTAATGTTGGCCCAATGGAAGACAAAAAGGAAAGTAATATTTAGAGAAAGTCAAGTTATTTACTAATAACCTTCCACCATTATTAATCCAGTAGATTTTAAACACATTAACTTTTATTATTATGGTAATTATCAAAAATATTAATCATTAGAACAATAAAACAGCAGTATAAGCAATTCATTTGGGATAATTTACTTATACCTTACCAGTTAAGTATCCAGACTTTACAGATATAAGAAACTGATTCAGAAAGCCTAATCAACTGTTTAGAGTTAACCTAGAAATCAAAATACTCCCAATTATTAAGGCCAAAAGATTGTGTTAGAACAAATAACTATATTCTATATCTGCATAAAACTAACAAATTTCTCTACAAATGGTATCAGCAAATTATGTCCATTACAAGAGTTATTACTGCTATTAAGATGTAAAAACTAAACATGGACTTTCCTAGAACTGTAGCATTTCCTACTTTTACTAGCTGCTTATTTAAGTAATTAAAAGTTCAAGAATCAATCAATCAAAATAGAGGAGCTTTTAAGGCCCCTCATTCTATTTCCCTGCTCTAAAACTAAGCTTAAACTTACTGTGCTTAAAAAAAAAAGTAAAACAAGTATAAGACTGGTATGTTTGATTTCAAAGATCTATAAAATAAAGATTACTTATTAAAATGACAAGAAATACAAAAGACTGGATATACTTGAAAGTATATTGGAGGAAAAACTCAAATTTACAATTGAAACCATTAAAAGAAGATGAAATACCAAATTTAAGAGCAATATTAACTTGTAGCTGTGTAAAAATTATTATTTATAGGGTAAATTATTATTAAAATTGTTACAAAAGCAAACCAAATATCTCACCCTTACAAGATCAGAGTCGTCTCTCTTGTCATTTTTTTTTCCTGGCAAAGGTGAAGACATTGTGTACTCTTCATTTTCACTGTGATCCATTTCAGAACTATCAAGCCTTCAAAAATAGACATTTGTAACTGTTATTACAATCACAAAACCATATAAGCCTTTTCTGTTCCCTAGTGCAGCTTTATAGCTTTATAAGGATAAGTGCCATTCTTTTCAAAAACTACTAGTTTTACTTTATCATCTTTAGTACTACATCAACAAGCAGTAAAGCACATTAAATTTACTACAGAGAAGTAAAAAAATTAACAAATTTAGCTTTTTTCTCAGTCTTTTTAAAACCTAAATTCTATTTTTTCAGTGGGAACATATTGAAAATTAGAACGTTCCTTGTTAACAAATTGGGCTGGTCTACCTTACAATCTCACCTGCTGTCCGCTTCTCTCTTATCCCATTTCACACTTTCTTCTCTCTGTAGCAATTATCACCCTCTAGTATACTACAGTTACTATATTTATATTTAGTGACTACCTTCCTCTGCAAGAATGCAATCATGGATATGTTGTCAATTTTCCTAATAAACACCTGAATCAGAGCCTGGAATAGAGTACTGTTCAGTAAGTTTTTGTTAATAAATTAACTGTGTTCTCATGCATTGCTAGACTTAATCTTCTGTTCTGTGATCTCATCCATATTTGCTTTTAAAAGCCATTTACATACATTGCTGAACCCTAAATTTCAATCTCTGGCCCAGAAGACACCCTGAGTTCGACACTCATAAGTACAACTGCCTACTCCAACACTTCAAATGAGTTTCTAATGGCATCTCAACTTTGAAAGTTATTTATAAACTATCACCCCAACTTCCACAAACACACATATACACACACACACACACAGTTCCACCAATGTTTCAACACATACTGACATCATATTTTAAACTATTTTTTAAACAAAAGTTTGTATAAGCACCTGATAAGAAACTCAAAGCATACCAGATATAAAGTGATCTCTCTACTATACTAGATTACCATAAATACTATTAAGATGCTGTGTGCTCTTCAAAACCTTTCTGTACATCCACAAGCAAATAAAAATATATTACTTTTCAAAACTGTACCAATGTTTTCATTCCTTGCTTTTTTCAATGTACTACGAAACTCTTCTACACAAATTCATACTGCATTTTTAATGACTGTATTCTATTACAATAGTTTGAGCTTTAAAATTGCAGATATTTAGGAACTAATATTACCAACACAGCTTACAACAAGCCAAAATATGAAAAGCTAAAATGAAATGTCTATCTAAAATGAGTAATCAAATAAATATATACTGCAAATAGCTACAATGATTAAATAGGATGTTCGACTATGCATTACTTTCTATTCAGTGACATTAAATGTCTTGGGTTGCATTATTTTAAATTTCATAAATTGAATCCTTAAATGTATATTATTTATGTACATACCTCCCTTTTATTCTACCAGGAGAACTTGGATTTGAGCTGCTGCTTGCATTGCTTACAGTTTCCATTCGTGAAGATTTTGTCTGAGATTGTTTGCCTGCTGATGAAAGTGGCTTATTAACAGCTCCCAGGACATTGGTCGTTTTGGGCTGAAAGGAAAAAAAATACATATCATCTTTTATTGGTTAATGTCAAAAGAAGTGTACATATAAAGAATCATAAATAACTTTGTCAAAGTATTTACATATAAAACACTAAAAATGTGCCTATCTTTAAGCAAAACAAAGATTATAAACTGAATACTGCTTGAACAAATAAAATATTATGCAGACAGCATAATAACTAAGTGTCTTGAAAGGCTCACATAGCAAATGAGAACTAATGATATGTTTAGTCAACAATGAAAATATATTATCAAGCTCTTGGTATAGAAGGACAAAAGGTATCATTTAAGATTTTATCATGACATTACACTACGATAGGATACTTAAGGATCAAGTGCCAGACCTTAACTATAAGCTAAAATGTAAGTTAACGTATTTCAGTCTTCATCTATGTATAGTAAACTATTTCCTAGTGGCAAATGGGAAATAGCTGTTATATTACCTACCTGGAGATAAGCCAATATTCAAATAAATACAAAATAATACAGTAATGCCAATAATTACGCTAAAATAAACAGGCAAAAAGAAAATTAGAATAATTCCCAAAAACATACTTTTCCAGGAGTAAAAAACGATTTCATTTCTGGAGGCAGATAATTTTTGGTGTTACTGAAGTTCTACAAGCAAAGGAAAAAAATGTCGTTGGTAAATCTTGAAATACTGTTTTATCAATGAGGTACTGAAAATCCAACAAAGCATAGAGTAACTTTTATTTTAAAATATAAAATAAAATACATCTTCATTTAAACTAAATAATCAGTTGAAACAGATTTTCAGCCACTAATTTCAAGTACTGTAATAAGCAAAAACCAATCTATTACCACCTATAATATTAACAAAAACATAGTTGTGCTCCAACATGTTACAGTTTTAAGAGCCTATAAGAAAACAAGGTTTCTATAAAAACACTCTTCAAGAGAAGATCTAATACTTTAATCACATTAATATGAATGCTTAAAGCAGTCCCTTTTAGCTAATGGTTGAATCTACAAAGGATGTTCCAAATTTTCAAACACTGGTAAGACATTAACTAGCATTTTGCTGGGAGGGGTTGAATACTGGTTGTTTTAATACTTACTCTATACACTTAAGTATGAACCTCTAAGAAAAATTCTAGAAAACAACTTTTACATCTCATACAGTATCTGAACTGAGAGAGTTTTGGAAAAAAAATTTTTTAAGTGTTCACAGGGTCTTTCCAAGGTTTGTTTGCCGTTCATTTCTTCATAGTATTTATAAGTTGCAATCTAGGGTTAATAACTTTAGATAGTATTTATACCCACCTCTTCATTTTGGGTGAATGGTTATTAAATTCACATATATAAAGGTGTGATCACACTTCTGCCTTTTCTCTTACTCTGGGTATAAACCTCTGAAACTCTAAATCATCCTGTATCTCTAAAAGTTATGTATGTCCTCTAGTTTGTCTATACTCTGTTCACTAAAACATATTCTTATGACTTACAGCAACCTTTTCACAAAGTATGGACCAGTTCTTGATAATGATCCTTCCTGATCTTCCAAAACCCTGAGAGTACCTTTTATTTCAACTAACACAAATTCTAAAATAACTACCTTATCAGGCTGGGTGAAAAAACGAGCTGGTAGTACCGGGTCTTTAGGAGATTCCAAACTGTATGTGGTACTCTTTGACATGATGATATTCATAGCAACATCACACACAGTGTAGAGTTTCTGCAATGGTATATTTAAAAAAAAAAAAAAAGTACTTAAGTTGCATCCTAGACTCTCCGAATTAAGAGTAATATGAACACATGCATTAGTATGTATTTTTCAGTACAATAGTATTATGTTAAAATGCTTACACTGACTACTCTTTATATTAGTTTGTTGATAAAGGCATTACTATTAAATCTGTTAGTTATTCTATATTAGCATAACTAATAAAAAGACTGATATTATTTATAAATACTACAAAAATTTCATGTCCTACAGAGAAGTATTGAAACAGACATAGAATCACAATGGTTTATAAAGCATTACATACTTCATTCATTTTTGCATCCTCTGGTCCTTGGGCATCTTTTGTTTGCTTAATGTTTTCTACCATCTTTCTGATAAATGCATGGCTGTTATTTTCATTTTTAGCCATTAATATTTCCAAAACAAACCAAAGACATCTTTAAAAAAGAAAAAATTAGCTGTTAAAAACAAAGATGGGGCTTGTCTCAAATTCCTTTATCAACAATGTAATTAATTCTTTCTCAAAGTCTCAACGATTTTCCCAAGAAAAAGTCTAAAAAGGAAATTAAATGGTAGAAAGAATGAAGTGATCTTAACCCCTTAACTATGACGGGGAAAGAAGAATATCTAAAAAATCACTGCAATATGAATAAAGTGAAGCCTCAAATACCCAAGACTGACTGTAGACCTGAGCGACTTTAAGAAAACATAACTACCTTACTCAGTAGTTAAGAATTTATTTATCAATAAATTAGAAAGAAAAAAGCCATGGTAGACAACTACAAATACTAAATTTGCTCAAGGTGGGAAAAACTAAACAATAACTTCAGTAACTCAGTTTTAAAGTTAGAAAATTCAATTCAATTTAAAAAATGCTTTGTCTCTAGTCTTATACAGACAAAAAGGAACAGTTACAGCATAAAGGAGAAAAGTAATGGAAAGAGAGAAGAGCAATGTGAATTAAGGTATTATTCTAGAAAGGGAAAATATGTTAGGTATGGGAGAAATTCATTTGGAGTAAATCTTAGATAGAATGGAGGTCACTTACAGATGTATTGGAACAATTTAGAAATACAGTAAAACAAAGTTTATAAATTCCAAACATATATCATCTATTCAAAAAACTAAGTTTCTGAGAAAAGGGGGTGGCCAGAAGGGTTCATTAGCTATAATAACTTGAAATTCATTTTGGAGGGACTAGTTGCTTTAATCTCAAAAGCCAGAAATTATGGCAGAAAGAGGGTAGTACCATTTTCCCTTGCTGTGAGAAGTTATCAGTAATTTGATTATAATATATTGCTATGGTTTAAAGAACCAAGAGTTATTTTAATTTAATAGGAAGTTAAAGGCCTAATAATTTATCAAAACTACAAAAATCATCCTTTATTATAACAGAATGTGAACCAGGGTCTAAAGCTTGTTTAAAAAATTATGTTAGTCTTCTAATAAAGTTTTCACAAAATGCTATTATATTCCCCTTTTCTACATCCAAGAATATATAGGTTTTTCAGCTTCTGAACAACAATCTTTGAAAAAAATCACAACCATAAACTGTAATTAGAGAATCACCAATGAAGTAGTAAAGGCTCCCCTAATTCCCTGGTCATCAATTTTGCCACTATTAAATAATTAGATCTTTCTTCCCTTACGAAGATATTTACTGCAAAAAAAAAAAAAAAAAAAAAACCCTTATCTAAATTATAGACAGCATTTATTCATTTCATATGTAAATCTATACAGAGCTTCAGATCAAAGTAGAAAAAGATAAGGACTAGAATGCAAAATTTTAAAGAACTGTTTCAATAGGAAAGATGTATCACACCTCTTTCAAAAAAAGGCAACAGAACAGTTGTACAATTAGACTAAACCTAGGTTTTGGGAAAGTATATAAGAATGAAATATGAAAAGATGAAAAATTAAGAGAACACATCAGAAAAATAACCTTAAATTCAAAATAAATAAATCTAATAAACTAATCATAATTGACTTTCTTATGATCAGGAAAGAGAAAAAACTTTCAGAAAATTTAAGAACAGTATGAAAATGTCTTACTCTTTAACATCTTTTAGTTGCTCAATATCCTGTACTTTGACATAATCTGGGTCATGGGCCAAAAGGTGAATTGTGTATGGAACAACATACTCTGGCAGAAGAGACAATAATTTTTCTGAAAAAAGAAAAAAATAATAATCCAGGTTACAAAACCAAATGTACTTACCTTTTCTGTCTGTCTCTCTGTCTCTGTCTAGTACTTTATTTCCTGTATCCCAATAGTTTACTACATTTTGGCTAGAAAAAAATATATAATGAAATATCTAATGCTAAGGTACTTCATAAATTAAACAGTTCATTATTTATCTATCATGTCTAATGCTGATATGCCTCCTAAATGCACCATAAACTGAGACTACAAAGATACAATATTGTTTTCAAATGCATATGAGAAAAGTAATCCAAACAATGTCAATACTAAGAAACTTAAAATCTAACTTTCTTGCTATAATAAGCAACTTCAACAATCTTATAAGCTGCTGAGCAAATAGAAAAAAATGAATCTTTCAGAATTAAAAATCAGTTTGGCATGAAAATAGAAAACAAAGGTTGATATTATTTCTTAACAAGAATACATATAAAGTAGCAGACTTTTCAGTGTTTCTGGAGTATTTTAAATGATAAAGAAACATCTGCTTACTTTAAATACAATAACTTATATTTTTGACTGGTATCAGCATATTCCATCAGAGGTCAGAATGGTAATCCCAACTAGCTTTATTAAAGATTATTCAAAACTGCTAAGATTTGTATTCTAAAAAGTCCACCTACATTTCTTTTCAGAATAAAATTTCAAATCAATGTTCAAACTGATGTATAATAATACATGTCTAAAAAGATAACAAATTTCCTTTACTTCTATTGCTACTGTTTGTAGGTAACACTGATTTCAGGTATAGAAGACAAAAAGTAACAGGGCTCAAATTTTTGTTAATTTAAATGAAAGACTGTCAAGTATTTACTGAATGCTTACTATCTTCTAGGCTTACTATTTTTATTGGGGTTTACTATTTTAAACATAAAGGTGAAAAAGACTAGAGTCTACATTACAGCATAAATAGAAATAGAAGCAATACTTCAATGAGGAAAAGCTATAAAAATAGCTAACAACTACAGACTACTTTTTTGAACTGTGCATTATACCAGGTACTTTATATGCATAACCCTTTAATCCTCACCACTATGATAAATGGATATAATTAAACCAATTTCACAAATGAAATAACTAGGACACAAATGTCAAAATAACCTGCACAAATACAACCAGTAAATGGCATAGGTCTGACTTGATTTTAGAGTTCTGACTGTTCTTAAAGTGCGGAATAAAGAGAAATAGGGTAACAATGATACAGTAACAGCAAAATTATATATTAAAAGGCTCAAAAAGCATGAACCATACTTCTGTGTTTTCTTTTTCTGAAATGAGTGATTTCCAGATAAGAGCTGACAACAGAGGAAAAAATATGTCAGCACAAGTTTCAAATAATGCAGAATAGAAGGAACACAGACTTTATAGTTAAAGAGTGATTAGAGAGAAAGCTTAAAACTCAAACTGAAGACAAACTATATGGGACCATGTTAATGAGTTTCAACCTAATTCTATGAGCACTGCAGAACCATCTGTTTCAGGAGATAATTTGGATAGCTGTGTGGCACAGTTAGCAGTGGGTCAGAGATGGGGACACATTTTCAACGGAGAGGTACCTAGGAGTATATATACACACTTGAAGTGAAATATAGGATAGAAGAGTTAGGAAGGGGTGAATTCAAGATATTCAGAGGAGGAATAAAAGGATCTAGTTACCAGCAAGAGGAATAAAGAAGCTATGAGAAATGTATCTGATTTCTAATTTGGTAACTGGACTGATTTTAATGTTGCTAAACAAGTTGCAGAAGTCATAAAGCACAAAATTGCAAGGATGGGGTAAAGTAAGCAGATTTAAAACAGGCATACAGCAACCTAATATTAGATCAGTTACATGTTAAGAACAATGTACAAAGTTCTAAAACCTGTATTTAATATAAATGAATACATTTTACTGCTCTAGCAAAAAGTACCTCCAAATGTCACTATCTCCCATTTAATCACTTACAGAGTGATAGGCTGATATTTAAATACTTGTGTATTTGTATTTTTAAAATAACCTTTTAAAGGGGAATGTTATTATTGAAAAATATTTACAATTTAAAAAATGCCAATTAGAATATAGTAAGTAATAGTAACATCATTTTCTGTTCTATAAAACTAAAACTGAAAGTCTGTAAGATTGGCCAATTTTACTTCTCACATTCCTATATGCTTACCACTAACTGCAGCATGCTGTTTCAGATACTCGCGTCTCACATTTATATTTTTTACAAGACACTGCCTGGCATGAGCTCTTCTTTCTTTTACAGGATCTTTTGCACAAAGTGCACAGATTGCCATATACTCAAGTGGAAGCCGTAATCGGGACAGGCCTTTGTGAAGTTTCTGAGCAAACACTTGTCTTACTTGATAGCATTCATCCTGTGAAGACATAATTATTCCACATATTACCTAACTGGCAGCAGAAGCAAAAAACAATTTTGGGTACAAGATATGCTATATCATGTAATAAGAAGGCTACACAGTCAAGTTTATTTAGAACCTATTTCTTCTGATCACAAAATTGAGATGCTAAGACAAATTGCTTCAAGATTGCTCTCCTGTTTCCAATTACTACCAGTTACCTGGTATCAAAAAATATTGAATGCCTTTTTAGAACAGATAAAACCAGTAAATATAAATACATCCTAACTTAAATAAAATATAAAGCTTAAATACTATCTCATACTTAGTTTCTTGAATTACTAAACAGAGAAAAATTCTGTCCAATTTAATGTATTATAATTCTTTTATTTAAAAATATTACCAGGATTAAAATGCAGAACTACAAAGGCAAGAGTTACTAATCAATCTCAGAAAACCCAAACTATTTTAGTTCTATAAATAAACCATCTGTTCATTACACTGTGCCTGCTTTCCTGCTCTTAAACCACCCACCTCTGTTTTACTAACTCCTCTTCATTCTTAGTGAAAGTTCCTATTCTTCCAGAAAGTATTGTGTGATCTTATATCCTGCATCCACCTCTGTACTTTCTTAACACTATGCATACCTTCACCATAACAGCCAGCGTGCAGCATATATGATTAGCTTAGATGTATATATCTAAACTATTGCTGCTCATTCCTTGTAGACAAGAACTACGTTTTCACTCAATTTTGTACCTGGACACCTAGTTTCAGTACAATAACTGAAACAACAGATTATCAGAAAATTTTTTAAATTATATGGAAAGGCTTGATATGACTTTTGGGTGATGAACATTAACAAAGACAGTTACAGTTATACTTTATCCTCTACCAGCTAATGCAAGTAATGGTAGTATTTTACATTACTGAAACTTATACTCTGGTTTCTCTTCAGATCGTATAAATCTTTCGCCTTTTACATTACTGAAACTTTATGCATACCATTTCTTCCGGATAGAACATTTCATTTGTTTTTCTTCAAAACCTACATCATAGCATCTTGAAATTCTTACTATGTGTGTCTTTCATTTAAAGTTCAGATTATAATAAAAATACTTTCTAAAAAGTACTTTAGTTTTCGTAGAAATACTGTCTATTAAATAATCTCATTCAATAAAAAAAAAATTTTTTTTTTTTCAGTTAATTCACTCATCCCTTACTATTACTCAAGGGAGAAGTCCTGATTATGCAACTATTTATTATGAAAATATCCACTTACAGACTATACAAAAGTTATCAAAATATGCCTATCATTCATTGTAAAATTAATCTCCACTGAAACATCACTGAGATGCTTTACAGCCCAAACCAGAGCCATGTTTCTGTCCTTTCCTCAGTCTTTAAGGATCCAACAATACAAAGCATTTTAACTATAAAGTCAATTTGTGACTCGCAGCAGAAAAAAAGTTTGAAGTCATATTAAAATGATGTTAGAGAGTGTCAAAGCAATTGACAGTTGATGATAAAAAGAAAATTGACAAGAGATGACATAAAAGACACAGAAAAGAGTTGAATAATGACTTGAAAGAGGTACTTCAGATAAATGAGGAAATATTTAATTTTTTTGAACAAAAATGATTGTCTTTTTGACTGTTACAGTAATTAAATGTGAAATAAATGATAGACTGTATCAGAAAAAATACTACCTCAAAAAGCAAACACTGGATGCTTTCAAAATTGTTTACAACTAATAATTCGGTCAATAAAAGGAAAAGACAATGTTTAATACTAAAAATATTTTCCCAAGATAAAGTTTTCCAATCAAAGTTTATATTCACCACTAAGTATTAATTTTACCCTATATCTTAAAGAAAGTTCACTTTCCATGACATGTCCTAGTACAAATTACCCTTAAAATGATTCTACTAACTTGCATATATAGTTTAATTACTTTATGTGCCTTGCTGTTTAGTATTTTTTGTTAAGAGCAAACTGTGCCTGAGTCTTGATTAGCAGAAATAGTTGGGTTTTAATGTGTGGGAACAGGAGGGTGAGAAAAAAACCAGAGGCAGCAAACTACAAGTACATAAAAGAAAATTGCCAGTTTCATTGAAATAAGAGCAAGTAGAGTGCTAATAAAAAAGATTTTTAAATGTTTATGTTCAAATATTAGAAGATGTGATTTTTTTCTCCTTTATGAGTCTAAATTTTTAAATAATTTCTGTTCACATGATAACATGATCACAACAGTGACAGAGAAACATCAAACAATAGAGAAATCCACAATCATCTAAGTGAGAGTTAGTGACAGTTACAGCAATAATAATTAAGAATGTATGAATGAAAAAGATACACTAGATATCACAGCAAAGAATTATCTGGACTTCTGTGATGAGATGTAAAGACAAGCAAAGTATCAAACATAAATCATGCTTTTAGGTCTAAGAATGTTATTCAAACTTATTTGAATGACTTGAAACTCTTGAAACTCTACATGTCAGAAAGATTTAAGATTATGAATTCAGTCTTACATTCACAGAATATAAAAATTTGAAATTTCTGGTTAATATCTCTAAGTGGGTTCAGACTTGAAATGTTTCCCGTCTCAAAGTCATCTATCCAGGAAATGAGATGGCCAAAACAGGACTGTGTAAATGGAAAAGTTGGTATGGACAAATTCTCACAGAATACATATATTTAAAGAGAAAGAGAAGAACCAGGAAATACAGCCAGACATAATAAAAATCAAGAGGCAGAAACCAAAAAGAGAGCTGCAAAAATATAGGTGTAATGAACTGTGTCAAATAATGCAAAAAGGACATATACAATAAACATTAAGATTACTGTTTGGGGGATTTAGTAAGCATTTTTGTAAAACAATGAAAGCAAATGCCAAAATATAAGTAGAGAGGAGTGAAAGGGTAAGAAGGTACGAGAGATAACGACACATTACTTTCATGTAATTTGGAGGTTTGAAAAGATGATACTGGTATATGGTTTAAAGAAATAGGTAAATTAGGGAAAATTCTTGTTTAGAATGGGGTAACCTGACGGTTGTAGTGATGAGATTAAACTAATAATTAACTTTTAATCATTAACATATGTTCCACAGTCAACAGAATTCTAAAGTAATCTTAAAATTTTGGCAATCTTAAATTTTACCTTAGCAACCTGATGACTGAGACAGCAATATAACACAAATATTGTGCTAGAAAAGAAAGTCTCTAGAAATTAAAGTGTGGATGCTTTTCATTCATGATGGATATTTAACTAATGGACTGTATGAACTCATTACAGATGGTGTATTTCAAACAAAGAACATCTCTTTTTATGCATTTCCATACTTTTAATTTCCACTTCCATAATGATGACATCAATATTCTAAGAAATATTTGACCAAGAAAATGATAAATAACAGACTACAAGTATTATAAATTTGAAAAAGCAATTAAGCAGGTTATCTTCTAAGAAAGTTATTACATACTCTTAGCCTGATGCCTGGCTTACAAGGTTCTAGAAGGTCTATCATGAAGGAAACTAAGTTTTAACACTTAGCAGGTCCAGGACTTTTTTGGACCGTCACAAGCAAGGAACTAACTTACCCAAAGATAGTTATTGCAGGCAAAGTGTGATGGTGAGACTTTGTCAAGGCCTTTGAGCCAACTGACCATTAAGAGATGAATCTGATATTCCTTATGAAAAACTCCAGCAAAATAGAATCTATAGTTGTTTCTGCCCTATACTGTTGTTTCTGCCAACAGAACAAGTTTACTGGAACTAAACTTAATCTGAAAACTAATTTTACGATGTTTATTTGGTAGCACTGGGATAGAAGTAAAGAGAAAAACAAGTTTCAGTAACGTATCTTTTAGTGGACATCAGATTCTAGTTTTCTTAAACCATTTTAAAGCACTTATTGTTTACCTGTGAACTGGATTAAACTCTAAATTTTTCTAATATATGCATGCCTACTTTTCAAACATTCCTAAGATTTTTTTTCTTCCTATAAAACTGTCCTTTTTCTGAAACCACACAACCTGGAGATGGAGAACTTGACATCAACTTCTGAGGGATCACCAACAGTGACCATGTATGGATAATCCGCGACTACTTCAATTTTCCTAAATGCATGATAACATATCAACAAAATCAAATTACAAACAGGAAAGCCACTATTTGCTACATCCCTTTTGAAGATCTTCCCTGGCTTCCCAGAGGACTCCCAACTGAGCCTGTGGCTTGTTTAATCTTTAACTTTTGTTTTTCTTCTGTTTCCTTAGAAATGTCTGTTATTTTATTCATGATATAGATGTTAACTTTGGGACTCCCTACAGGGTTACCTCCAGAAATTGCATACAACTGATAAATTTGGACTAATCTATTCCAGGACTAAGAATGATTATATGTAATAACTAAACAACTCAAAATCTAAATTGTGGAACTTCTAGAAAAGCTCCAGACACCAAAATGGTGGAAAGCAAAAATCTTCCAACTCAAAAAAATGCTTTTGTCAAAAAGCTGATTTATGGCAAGGCTGACAGAGCTCACCCTTTTGAGAAAAAAAAAAAAAGACTTCACAAGTATAAAGGAATCTCCCTCAGTGTACCTGGCACACCTAATTTCACTTAACCCTTTTCAATGGAGAAGGCAGAACTTAAATCTACATACTCTCGTTTATATTTTACCTTTCCTGTTCAACTCCTAAGTAACCTCCCTGCAAAACCAATTGTCTTAGCTAAGCTATATAAGATAGTGTCTGAAGTTGCTTAAGTTACTCAGTTTTGTTAGACTGCTCCTGTATAGATAGTAAATACACATTATTACTAAACTTGCTTTTTATCTTAAAATATACATACAATTTTAAAAACAATTTTCAGGTCAGACACGGTGGCGCGTGCCTGCAAGTGGCAGCCTAGGAAGCCACGGGGGGGGACCAGGGATCATGGTTTGAGTCCCGATCAGGGCAACATAGTGAGACCTAGTTCCAAAAAAATAGCTGGGCATAGTGGCACATAGCCTGTAACACCAGCTACTTGGGAAGCTGAGGCTGGGGATTGCTTAAGTCTGTGGTACCCCCGGCAATGTGAGCCTGCAGTTCCACGGGCAAAAATAGCGAGGCCTAGTCTTTAAAAAAAAAAAAATTCACTTTTTCACAAAATAAAATTTCTCTGAAATTAAATAGAGAAAACTGAACTATGAAATTATTGCCCCTTAAAGTCTCATTTCTCAAATGGGAAATATCTGAGTACCAGCAAAACAGGATCTGAGAGTGGTAAAATGACTACAATTAAAAAACAGATGAAGACAGGGGTTAAATATAAATAGCAATTATTAAATAAGCAGCAGAAGTGAAATAAATGCCAAATTATCATATATTGTTTGCTTGAAAAAAGAAAAGTATGAAAGAACCAGATAATAATTGAAAAACTCATGTTGGAATATATTTTCTAACACAGAAGTTCCTTTGAATTTTCTCAGTAATGCTAAAAACTACCAAGTTACAATTCAAATATTGTTATTCTAGTATGAAATCTGTGAGAGTAGAATGCACTGGTATCACTATTAGTAATTTGAAGACATTCAAATTTTGAGTAATAAGGAATGTTTATGACCTGAGATTAACCCATATCTTCATGAAACTATAAACTGTTATAATTTTTCTTCAATTTATGAACTAAACACATCCAATCCTAATTATCCCCCTGAGAATTCACCTACTCAGTAAATTAATCTGTAATCCCCAAATCAATACTGACAGTGCTTACACAGTCATTTGCAATACTAGTCATTTGCAAAATGTGACTGTCCTAAATACACGGTTCAGCTGAGCTCAAAGGAATGCTCTAATGTTCTGTCCATTGGTTTCAACGCTCATTAAATAAACAAGTGTCCTGTTGGTGGTCTATTTAGTGCCATATTTTTCACATTTTGGTACTTTTTGTTGGTAACACTGCTGTTTAAAAAGTTTCCAAACAGTGCTGAAGTTCTATTTATTATTCCTAAGTGCAGGAAAAGTATGATGTTCTTCATGGAGAACATGCATGTCATTCGATAAGCATAAGAAAATGCATGTCATTCAGGCACAAGCTATAGTACTGCTGGCCGTGAGTTTAATGTTAATGAAACAACTACATATCTAAAATAGAAACACAATTTAGAAAAGGTAAGTGTTGATCAACTCAGAAAAATATTCTAACCAGAGATTTATGGGAACAATCCCAGAAGCAATAGTTCAGTATTCGCTAATTCAGTCCTTATTGTGACTTTACAGAACATAACAACCATAAAAAACAAGAGCCAATTTACTACATTAGCAACTAAAGACTTAAAAGACGGTTTTAGAACTCTGAAATGCTTCTATGCATAAATTTTTCAAAAGGAAACATTTTATCCTTATTTCATTTGACTTTTTCTAAGAGTAAAAGATCATTTTCTATATAGTCATTTTCCTTACATTGATAGCTAATGCACACAGCTGATATTGTTCTAATGTGATGATTTCATGATAACACGGTTCTTGTGCCAGCTTCACAATAGCACTCCCAGCAGCAAGTCTCAGACGTGACATATCTGGTTTACTAAAAAATAAGAAAAAAGTAATTTAGATTTTAATGCCTTCACAAAAACATTTCTACTTTGTATATTTAATTCTGCAAAAATTCCTTTGAACAAAAAAAGATAGAAAATAATTTAGCGACACTAAACACCGTATGTTTACTGAGCTTTGAAATACGGTATCCAATATTTGAAATTCTCTTCAAAAATAAGTCTATAATGCTAATGTTATTTAATTGTCTTACCTGACACAATGTTCTAAGTTGCTAATAGATCAACGAAAACAGCTATGTTAAGTAGAAAAGAAGTAGAATGAAAGGTACAGTGGATAGAACATTAAACTGTTTTTGGCTAGAATTCCACTTTTCAAATGTTGCCAAGAGGCTTATTTTAACTTTAAATAAAGAAAGTCTGGCAAGATTGCGGCAGAGTGAAGGTACTAACCAGCTATTGCCCTTTGTATATTCATAAATTACAATAAAACAAAGATAATAACCCTAGAAAGATCAATAACTGACTCTCACATATACCAGGAACAAAGGCAAGGCAGACAGGGGTTCATATTCAGAGTATGTACACCCAAGAAAAAGAGTGGGTACTGCACATGGCCCCTCATTTTACACAAAAGCACACATCCACATGAGGGACTTAAAGAACTGACACTACACAGGAGAAGAGGGTACAGAGTCACAGAGTATAGGGCAGAGACTGCACCACTAGAGAACTACAGGAGTAAGGGTGCCGAGTCAGGAGTATTGGCTTGAGCTTGAGGTTCTCAAACTAAAACATCACGAGTTCAAACAAGGGGATAGTCAGACCAATACCTACTCAATGTTCTCATTAACTAGAGCTAAAAGTCTAGATTCAGGGGAAGGCTCTTATTTGAAAATCAAAGATAGTAATTATGGACTTGTGACCCTGTCTCAACCTTTCAACCTACAGTTTCAGAGCCATCTCAATCTGAGAAACAAATCAGATACACAATCCACAAGGCCCAGAGTTCTAAATGGAATGTTCATCCAGCAATTTCCTAATCACATAATGAACGGCTGAAAACCAAGACAAGTAAAGAATATTAAAATCATTGGGCGAAAGAAGTATAATTTTAAGGAAACATATCAGACTGTGGCCTTTGCAGTAGAAATACAACAGACAAGAAGGTAATAGCAGAAAATATTTAAAGAAATCAAAGAAAAAGCTTTCCAGTCTAGAAGAGCTTGAATAAAAAGCAAAAATTAAAAGAATTTCTCAACAGCAAGGAGGACATGAAAAAAGTACTAATGAGGCTATTATGAAGTAACAAAACAAATATGGAGGTGAAAGTCATCAAACCACCTAATAGATGACAAAAACCTTTGCTGAACAACAAAAATCAAAAGTAGTACAAAAGACATTGGCAAAGGAACCTAAACAAATATAAAAGATGCCTCCAAAAAACAAAAGGACAAGCTAAGAAAATACTATTAAATAACAAAATGGCAATAAACATATGCCAACGATAAATAAAACTGGCTTGAATTCACCTGTTACAGTATAAAGCAGCTGAATGAATTTCAAAGCAAATTCAACCTACTGTTTACAAGAAACTCATCTTTGTATCAAAGACAAGGAAATTTATTTAGTTAAAGGCTGGAAGAGAATCTATAGGTAAATGACAGTAAGTCAGGAGGAGGTATTGATAGCAGACAAATCAGATTACCTTTTATAAAGGTAATAAAAGACAGATGAACACTGTTATTTTTAATATGAATGCAAGAAAAATAGTGTGACATGTGCAAATAAAGTATCAAGATACTTAAGATAATAAGAAAATTAAAGATACTGACATCAATACAAAACTAGAGGTTTTATTACTCCACTTAAAATTAGGGTCAGATCAATAGGACAGAAAATAAATAAGCAAACAATACCTTTAAATAAGGAACTATACCAAAAAGGCTTAATAGACAGTCACAGACTACTTCACCCCAAAACTGTTTCATAAACATTTTTCCCAAGTGCACATAAAACATTTCTAAGAACAGATTATATGTTGAAATACAAGTAAACTGTCTATACCAAACACTGTCCATAATGTCAAAAATATACAACTGAGGAGGGAAAAAACTGAAAAACCTGAAATACATAGAATTTAAGCAATATACTGCTTAATAGCCATTGGGATAAAGAGGAAAACAAAGGATGTATCAAAAAATACCTCAAGTCTAATGACAATGAGCTACAGGATATCAAAATTTATGGGGTCCAGTAAAAGCAGTTCAAAGAGGAAAGACAACAAGCAAGTCAACATTAAGAAAGAAAATCCAAAATAATTACACCAAAAGTAACTTGAAAAAGAAAACAAATTTAATAGCCTTAAAGAAAGATTCCTAAAATAACAAGACTGTCAGGAAGAAATGGAAGAGTTGAATGAACTGATTATAATCACAGAACTGAAACATAAATCAAGATTCTCCCAATGTAAATCAAAATTCTTCCAACAAACAAAAATCCTGCACAGCTTTACAAATTCTATCAAAACGTTAAAGAAGAATTTACATCTATCTTGTTCAAATTATTTCTAAAAAACAAAGAGAAAATGCTCTCTAATATATTTTATGATGTCCAACATTACAATAGATTAAAAAAAGGCAGAAAACTAAATTTGATGAAAGAAAACTTCTACTAAATGAGACACAATTCATAATCTACTAAATAAATGTAAACAACCCTTCCCAGTATTGTAATATATTGGATGAATGATAGGGAGTTTGGATTAATCTATTAGCAGAAAACTGTAATTCCTTAAGTAGGAGCCCACTGAAGTTTAATTGTAAAAAATAATTATTAGATAGTTATACAACAAATAATTGTGTATCACAGAAAATATACAATCTTAGACTCAAAGACTAAAGGTCTTAGGTGGTACTTAAGATCCCCTCTTTATCCTTCCTAGGATTATGTATCCTTTATCCTTCCTAGGATTATGTAAAAATATTGAATAAATGAATGCCAGCATCAATCAGGTTCTGAAGCTACTGTCCCATATGTACTTTTTCATTCATCAACAGCAACTACTCTAAGTATCTATTGCTAGGCAAATCATTCAACCAATGCTAAAGGAAAGCCTGTTTCACTTGCTGGGGTTTATTTAGTATAAATAAAAATAAATAATTATAATTTAATATTTTTACAGCTAAGTTTTTGAAGATCAGACCATATAAATCCTTATTTATATGTATTCTTATAGAGACTTATGCAGAGCCAATATAATTTATATACATTTGCAGAATTCAAGTATACACTTGATTTCCTTAACGAATACTATGAATAGGGTGAAAAAATACTATGAATAATGACAGGTAAGATGAGGTCTAAATATACACTTAAATAGTGCAATTAATAAACTAAAGAGGTAATATATATTAATACTGGGGAGACTTTTCCCCCAATTACATAAATCCTGAACATTGGCATATATCAATTACGAAAGCAGAGATATAAAGACAAATTATGAGAATAAAAAATGGGAGAAAAAACATGTACATGTAAAATAATTCACCAAACTATTTCTATTTGATTAATCTGAAATGGAGGGGCTACTGTTAATCTCAGTGAATAAAGTACAGCATAAGCAAAACATAATAAAAATGAAGAGAGAAAGCAGCTGGCAGTTATCTTCTAGTATTTAACACTGAAGCCTCTAAACTAGTTATGTTAAGAAGTAGAGGTGATCTCATTTTTTGTTACCTACAAGATGCAATAAAAGCAACTGTGCTTTGAAAGAGGACTAGAACTTCAAATTCTAGCTAACTTTGACATTAACCACTATCACTATAATTACTTTTAGGTACTATACACAGTGGTGCTTCATCTTAACTAAACTAGTTTATTTAATTACCATAATAGCTAAATGACATGGGTATACTCACGATCTCTATTTTATAGATGAGGAAAGTAAAGTATAGAGAAATTAATTTGCCAATGGTCACTTAGTAGTAAGTGTGTGAAGCCAGATTTGAATCTAGCATGGACTGAAAGCATAAATTGGAATCCATGCTTCCAATCACTATATCACAACATATCTTTCAAACAAACAAAATAAAACAAACAATAAAATGTTCACTTTAAATAATTTACATTAGATGATAGTTAGACCCAGGATTCCAGATAGTCTCAAGTACATTTTTTAAACTGCACATACTTATATTTCTGGAAATAGCTAAGCTGGCATCTTCCTAGTTTGTTCTTTTTCCTTTGAAGATTTAAAAAAACCACTGAAACATCAATTATTTACAAGTACACTAAACATTTTCATCTTAAATATTAAAAAAGTTAACTATGATTTAAAATATTTGCATTGTATAACAATTCCTTGCACAAAACATGTACTGCTTTTTTGAAATAACTATTGTACAAAAAAGCATATCACAATAAAAATATAAGGATTCCTCCACCAGGTAATACTATCTTTTTACAGAGATCACACTATTCCACAATTATACCAGAGGGTAAAACATTGAGAAAACAAAAAATACCAAAATAGTAATTACAATACCTGATTTTCCCCTGTTCTGTCAAGTCTCCATCACTATGCAATATTGTTGTTAGCAATCTTAATGTAGAAGTTCCTGACTTACTGTGATTATTTTTCATTCCAAGAAGCCATCGAACCATCATTTTAATAGCTTGAATCTATTTTAAAAACATTCATGTATAATAAAACTTTGCTATATTTTAAAGAAATTCAGTATCAGTCTTAAAAATTTGAAATGTTTAGTGTATGCCTTTAGAAGGGAAAACAATAAATTTTTTCTGCATTTATGAAGATGAATTTGAATGCTATATTAAAGATATCTCACCCTCCCAGACAAGAGACAAAAGGATGATTTAAAGCTAGTTCTTTCTTAAGGTTCTTAAGGTTTTTCTTAAGTTTCCCCCAACAAATACTTTACCCTTTATAATCCAAAGTAAAATCATGCTAACTTCCCTACTCTGAAAACTTAGGTTCCCAACTGCAAATTATATTCAATCATTTATGCCTAAGCAACCATCTCACAGTCATACCACATTATGAAGAATTTTAAAACCTATCACTGTCTTTAATGGTTATAACAACACTTTTTTGAGGAATGCAGGTTATCTCTTTTTCATAAATTAACTTCTAATATATCTCAGGGACTAAGAGAATCTAAAACAGCAGCGCATGTTCGACACTCTTTAAGTTCTCTTACCTAGGCTATCTGGTAAGCATGAACTTAAAAGTCCAGATGTCTACTTTCTAGTTGACAGCTTCTTGACTAACAAAACTACTGCTGAGGACCAATACTAAGAAAAAAAAGTTTTATAAAATTCAGAAGTAAGTATCCAGCATTATTCAACGATGTTAAAGGAAGGGATAGTTTCCAGATTTGCAGAAAGAGTACACCAGAACCTGAAGCCAGAATCATGTGAAAACTGCAAAAATTAGGAAAACATCAGTATTTAATATATTTGTTTCTCTCCTTTACTCCTGTATTGAAATTAAAGTTATATTACAAACTATAGATCATTGTAGTAAAATACTCTCTACACTAGTATGAGCCAGCTTTATGAAAATTCCTAATTCAAAAAAACAGGTTTTTTTTTTTTTTTTAATGAAAATAAAAGTATTTTTAATCTCCATGAAAACGATGAATAGTTTTAAAACCTGGAGCGCAATCTCAACTTAAAAAAAAAAAACCTGCATATGAAAATTAGCATTATCTGTTGCCATTAAAAAGTTGGATCTAATAAATAGCAACAAAGAGGTAGTTTTCAAACTTTTTTTCTCCTCAGATTATGAACAACTACCCACAAGGTTATGTGTTTTTCATTACTGCTCTATACTTTCAGCACATGGAATACTTCCATAAGCTTAAAAACTTAACTGATTTTAATAGTTCTATCTTTTTAACAGGAAATTTAACACCCACAATTATATCAATAACATAATAAAATTAACAAAACAACAAAGACTTTACAGATTCATGCATATTACTTACTTTGACCATTGTCTCAGGAGAAACTTCTTCATCTGGAACCCAAAGCTTAGTTGTCTTTTTTCCTGGAAGCTAAACAGGAATTAAAAACTTCAAAATATGAATGTGAATTTTCATACTTTAGAATAAATGAATGAAATTTTTATTATTCTGCAGCTTAAAAGATCAATGTTTAACCTATTATTAAATGAGGTTAATGGCTTATTTTCATTAACATCTCCACACGATATTGAAAAATTCATCAGCAGTTAGTTCTTTCTAGGTGTGACATAGGATTTCAACCTTTTAAAACTAATGATCCCGTTACTTAAGGCAGCTGGAAAGAACTTATATAAAAGTCAATAAAGACAAAAAGTATAGTTCTAAAACAAAGGGAAAAGAGTTTTGAAGGGGAAAAAATTAGAAAGGATTGCAGCTGAAATAACAGAAAACATTCTTTAATATACTCTTGCCTAAATATCACCAAAATGGACACATACACAGTCGGCACAGTTGGAAAAAGAAGCCCACAAGGCAGTCAGAGCCACAGTAAAATTTTGGGGAAGAGTAAAGTGTATTTTTACAAAGGGGGGAGGAGGGAGGAGGGAGGAGG
>PVHY01019964.1:13827-26528 GCA_004024945.1 Uropsilus gracilis | reverse complement strand
AGAATGGCCCACATCCAAAGAACAGACAACACAAATTGCTGGCGAGGATGTGGAGAGAAGGGAACACTACTACACTGCTGGTGGCAATGTAAACTAGTTCAACCACTATGGAAAGGGGTATGGAGGACCCTCAAGCTAATGAAAATGGATCTACCATTTGACCCAGCAATTGCTCTTCTGGGAATCTACCCAAAAGAGATCTCAATGTGGGTACAAAAGGACACCTGTACCCGGATGTTTACTGCAGCACAATTTATAATTGCAAGGTCATGGAAACAACCTAAATGCCCCAAAACAGAGGACTGGATGAAAAAATTGTGGTATAAATTATTCTATTTTTCAACTGAGCCGTCTCTAATTTACAAAAAAAGAAAATGTCACCAGACATGTTATGGCTTTCTCCAAGTTGCTCAAATCATGTTCTGGAATCACCCAGTGCATTCCCCTTTGCTCTAATTCTGGGATTTGGCAGAAATCAACAGTATTGATTACTTTGATTGATTACCTATAAATATGTGAAAGCTACACCATCTCCAAGGGAGTAGAGGCAAGTGTAATGATCAAGGTTTGGTCCCCACAGACTTGGACATGGGGTATTAATTATAGGGGAAGGCGGACATTCTAAAGCTTGAAGCTGTGAGTTTATATAAATAAACCTTAAGAACTCATCCTTCTGACCTGCTCTCGCATGAAAACATTGAGAGAATTAGATGTGAAATGCTTTATTCTGGTGCAAAGCAGTGAAAAAAGGGAAGATGTTTTAACGAAGAAAGGCAGGTGCAAAAAGAGAAATAGTCCACTAGACATTTCAACAAATCCTAGCAACAAGCTCGTAAACGTGGACTTGGGTTTTATGTTTTATGAACAGAAGGAACAGAGATATCATAGATGCTTAGGAATTGCTTGCCTTGAATTTTAGTGTATAATGAAGACGTCCTCATGTGAAAGAGAGTCAATTTGACAAAGTGTTTATTGATAAGTGAAAAGAACTTGTGGCATCACCTGTGAGACATGCCAGTAAAGACCTGTGCCAAAGGATGTTAAATAATTTGATGGACTATCTTTAGGATGTCTTATACCTCTACAACTGCTCCCAAGCCACAACTCCAAGAACTTTGAACAAGGTAAGTCATAGTAATATTTTTTAATCGAATGGATTTGGGTTAACTTAAACTCACTTATACATTTTGGAGATAAGTTTTCCTGTTTGTCAGAATATTTCATGTCATGTGAAACTGTTACCTCAAGGAGAAACAGGAAAAAGCAAGAGTGAGCTTAAATTATGAAGTGGCATCTGAAACTGTTACCATCCCCAGAGCGGAGTGTTGTGTTGACTTTAAATAGACATTTAATTCCTCTGCACCTTGTGTGTCTCAAGGTTTGCAATATAGAACAGACCAGGAGGACCAGCACACATACTCCCTACAAAGAATCTGCCATGTTCTGGACATACCGATGTTGACCATCTACACAGTCACCCTGTAAGTTCTGAGGCATTATCAATGTGCTTATTGGTTCTGGGCTGCTTATTGACATGTTTAAGATGTATCAGACCTGCAAATCCTGTAAATAAAATGAGAACAAAGTCATTCGTACTATACATGCACAAGACTCCGTAAGTTTAGGCATTATTTTATCTGCATAAATGGCACTTTGAGATTATCAGGGAGGCATTGATGCAAAATGTTGCAACAGGAACAACATTCTCAGTCACAGAATGACCAATAAATGACCATTCATGGAATTCCAGTGAAAGAAACAAGGTTTCAGACCAAACAAATCCATTGGACTTCAGTGTAAGTACACAATGATCTCTAGTTCTGTGTCTCATGCTCAAAAACTTAAAATGCCAGATTTACTTGAATCTTGAGTCTCCTCAAAAAAACGGTTGCGTTCTGTCACCTAACAACATGCCCTATTTAATTGAGAAAGCAAAACCGCTGTTGGAATGATCTTCAATCTTTAAGATACTCTGAACTCTAGTCTATGCAGCAGTAATCAAATGCACATGCCTGTCTTTTAAACACAGAAACTCGGTTTTGTTGTTCCAAGCTTTCTTCTGAAACATAGATTTATTGGTCTCTTCCTTTGCCTGAGTTATATTTGCATGAAATAGAAGCAGATGGGAAGGATGCTGTGCAAGGCTTTGCCTCCTCAATTCCAAGTCTATAATCCTGAAGATTCCTTTTAGCTGAACTGGTCATTTTATGAATATGAGATAACATCATTTTAGTTGCAAAACAAAACTTTTGGCTTATTGCATCACACAAAGTGTTTGAGGGTCACCACATTCCACACCATATATACTAATGACTGATCCTTGAAATGAAATGATCATTTTTAGTGAAAGAAATATCATATTAAATTGTTTGAAAGCTAAGCATTGATCATCTGACAGATACAAGTGTTAGTTCAAGGTCTGTGTAATGCAGTGGAGGATAACATTACAACAGGTATTGAATAGGTGACAAAATTCTTATTTGTCCTAATATTAATGCTTTCTGTTTCAAAACCACGGCAACCATCAGCATTAAAAAACAATCTCAAAAGAGAGGTTGAGGGAGAGGAAACAGGGTAAGTACATCGCGTGTATGATGCATGTGACCATTTCACAGATGTTCCCATATAGAGCTAAGATGCAGGGCAAGGCAGGTCAGAGTAATGATGGCTGAACATCCTGTGTTTGCATCCTGGCTGGACATGTCATTCACAGAACTTAAGTCACACCAGTGCACATCAAATGTGTACAGAATCCATAATCTGATGTTTGTCATGGGTTATCCACCTACGTGAAGAAAAGAGGATACCACTGACCATGTGTGTGCATTTGATTCTGGCTCCTGTAAGTCATCGGATAATGGGACATAATAATGGAAGAGAGAGCCAGGTAGCATGCTATAATTAAAGAGAAACTTATAGAGCAGATAATGGTTTCGAGTTCAAGCACATGGATTTCAGATGTGGTGAACACATTTTGGGGGAAAACAAAGTGTGGTGAAAAGTATGAGACACGGGGAATCAATGCTTATTTACTGGAAACAAAGCCAGGTGAGGAGATTGCTGATGAGAAAGAAGGCCATTTAAGACAGGGAAGGAATAGGTAAAAAATACAAGACTTAGAATTTTTACAGAAATATTGGGAGTATATATACTCCCAGATACTCCTTCAGGATGCTGAGGTCAATTCATGAGGACAGCTATGATTTCTCTGAGCTGAAAAAGTAAGAGCTGTGTTCCTGGGCTGGAACTTTGCTTATTGGAGAGGAGCTTTACTGATCAGTACTGGCTGTGATGCAAGGTTTTCTGCTAATAGCTCACTTGCAGGAAGAGGGGGAATAAAACACAAATACATAAATAAAAGCTACTTGCTGAGCTGCTACCAGAGAAACTTACAGAGAAGTATTCAATCAGCTAATGGATGGATTCACCGAAAGCTGTCCGTTCAAGGAAAAGCAATTCATCCTTAACTAACACTAAAAGTCAGAGCTGTTTTTATGCAACTGCTTTGCTTCATCTCATATTCTGGACTTTGCTTTTTGTTTTTCTTATTCTTTCAAGGATCCTGGACAAACAGTAAGTTGTCATGGAGATTTGGAATCAAACATCCACTGATTTCATCTTGCTGGGGTTGTTGCCTCCAAATCGAACTGGCTTGATTCTCTTGGTCATTATCATCTTCATATTCTTTTTTGCCACGTTGGGCAACTCAACCATGATTCACCTCATCCGCGTGGACTCCCGGCTCCACTCTCCAATGTACATTCTCCTCAGCCAGCTCTCCCTCATGGACCTCATGTACATCTCCACCACCGTCCCCAAGATGGTGTTCAACTACCTGTCTGGTCAGAAAACCATCTCCTTCCTGGCATGTGGGGTTCAATGCTTCTTCTTTGTGACTATGGCAAGTTCTGAAGGTTTACTCCTGGCTTCTATGGCCTATGACAGATACATAGCCATCTGCCAGCCCCTCCATTATCCCATCCGCATGAGTAAAAGAATGTGTACAAAGATGATCATAGGGTCTTGGATCATGGGGCTCACCAACTCTATACCGCATACAATCTATGTCCTCCAAATTCCTTACTGCCGGTCCAGGGCCATTAATCATTTCTTCTGTGATGTCCCAGCCATGATGCCTCTGGCCTGTATGGACACCTGGGTTTATGAGTACATGGTTTTTGTGAGCATAATTCTCTTTCTTGTCATTCCTTTCTTTGGAATCACTGCTTCCTATGGCCGGGTGCTTTTTGCTGTCTACCACATGCGCTCCAAGGAGGGAAGAAAGAAGGCCTTCACCACCTGCTCCACACATCTAACTGTGGTGACATTTTACTACACACCTTTTATGTATACCTATCTCAGGCCCAAGAGCCTCCGCTCACCAACAGAAGATAAGATTCTGGCCGTTTTCTACACCATCCTGACCCCCATGCTCAACCCCATCATCTACAGCCTGAGGAATAAAGAGGTTCTGGGAGCCATGACAAGAGTGTTTCCAATATTCTTCTCCAAGAAGAAATAATCATGGCTGCTCACTCAACTTTTTATTTCTGTCCATGCTGATTAGAACATCCCAGAACTTCACTTTCTGATAAAAATGCAATGAGTCATCTATGTAATTTAAAATATCTGAAATTCATATTCAAATAGTGAAATTACATCAATAATTTGAATAAGTGTATTCAATCAATTCAAAGTAAAGCTATAATAAATACTGAAATAGTTGCACTTTAATATATTACATGATATGAAATAGGTTACATTGCATATATTGTATGTATCTTACTAATATTTTTTATTCACACTAATTGACATATTATAATGACTATAAGCAATCAACCTTACAAGGTAATGGAATGGACTCTCTTACTATTTTCATCATAGAAATTTAAATTCTTATTTGCATTTTCACTTAGAGATTACAATTTTAAATAAAAATGTTTCAAATGCCCAATCATCAGATTGCTATTTTCAATAACACTGAATTAGAACATCCCACAAGTGTTTGTTTAAATTGTACCATACACAATAAAAAGTTATATTCATTATATCATCATAAAACATATTTCATCATATATGGATGGGGATATTTAAGAAGAAATCAAGCATGCTCAAGTGCCTATGCATTTGCTTACTTAAAAATGTTTTATTGGAGTAGTATTCTTTTCTGACATTAAATAACACTATAATGTTATTATGTCCTATTTTGCATAGGTTGAAAATTGAATTAGTCAAAATGTATATTAACATGTTTTTAACATGTATTTTGACAAGTGTTTAACAGTTATTTTACTAACATTTATTTCAAGTTTTATTCATGAATAACATTATATTGCTCAAAGAATTCCATTCCTTCCCATACCCTTTCATTGCCCATACTCAAGCTCCCAAGATTTTCCATTTCCTTTCATACCTTCTTAAGTGTCCTCATGATTTGTTTCTATTTCAGAGATAAGATATACTATGTATGTTATCTTTCAAGTTATTTTCCTCAAATACAAATTTGATGTTGTTATTACAGAATCTTTTCTCCCCACTTACTCACAAAAACCTTCAAATACAAATTGCCCTTCATGTCTGAAGAAAAGTCTTGCAGTATAAAGTATTCTTGCCTGGGAGATTTATATTTAAGTATTCTGATTGCATCAGTACTTTCTTTACTCGTTTGTCTAGTTTCTTAGAGAAGTCAGATGCAAGCCTGGTGACCTACTTCTACAGGTAAGCTGCTCACTTTTGCAAGCCAACTTCAATAATCTTTTTCTAGCTTTAGCTTTATGAAGCTTCACAGATATGTGTCTTGGTGTAGGCTTCATACCATTCAGTTATCCGTCTGGATGCTCTTTAAACTTCTATGTTTATATTAGTATCTTCCCAACTTTGGAAAGTTTTCTTCCCTTATTCCTTTAAATAATTTGTCTATTGCCTCCTCGATTTCTTGCCCTGCTAGTAATTCCATTAGGTTTGTTGTTGTTGTTGTTGTTGTTGTTGCCTTTCCTAATGATTCAAATAATTCTCAAGATGTTTCTTCATGTTTTTTTATCTGCATATCCTCTTTCTTCTTCCAGGTGGTTTCTTTGCTGATTTAAGGTCATCCATTGAATCTTCTACTTGGTGTTTTCTACTTATATCATTCTTAATAATTTTCTGTCACCCCTATTGATCTTCTCACATCCTGCATCTCCAGCATTTTTTTATTAAAACTTCAAATTTTATTTTCTGTGAAATTAATTTTGTCATTTACTTTTTTCTGTTTCTAATATATCTTTAATCAGCTTTTCAGCGTTATGTTGCATTTATTTAGATTTCTCATCGTAAAATTTTGAGATCATTATCTGGTGGTAGAAAAGATGGTCTTTGCTATTAGGTTCTGAAATGCTGTTCTCTCTTCGTGTGAAATAATCCCTTAAAAGTGCAAATGTCTTGTTGTACTTTTCCTTCTGTCCTTTTCATTGCTTTAGAATTTGCTGTTTTCTAAAAGTGTGTCCTGAGCAGGTACTTAAAGGATATATTGGGTAGTCATTTTTGTACTTTCTCCAACTTCATGTGATTCAATTTTTTGTTTTGTTGATTAAACTTTTTTCATTTTCTGACTTTGGTATCACTTTTTTATAACACGTGATTCCTCCCATCTGGTGAAATCCCCATAAATCTCCCACCACCACATCACACCTAAAGCCATGATCATAGTCCATTGTGCTCTTTCCTCTCACCTGGACCCCTCTCATTTCCCCTTCCCTGCTCTATGCCTCAGATCTATAATTTACCTGCAAGTTTTGTATCTTTTTGTTTTCCTCACCTTTTGTTCATTTTCCTTATCTTCCTCCTATAAGTAAAGCCATTTGATATTTTTCTTTTGCTTTCTGATTTATTCCAGTAAACATAATCCCTTCTAGCCCCATTCATGTTGTTGTAAATGGCATGTTTATCTTTTTCTATTGCTGTATAATATTCTATTGTGTAAATATATATGTGTGTGTGTATATATATATATATATATATATACCAAATCTTCTTGAGCCAATCATCTGTTTTTTGGGCATTTTAGTTGTTTCTATATCTTAATTATTGTAAATACAACAGCAACAAACATAAGAGTCCCTTTTAAATTAATGCTTTTATGCTGGTTAAGTAAATTTCTAGGAGTCAAATTGCTAAGTCATGTGGCAGATACATTTGTAGTATTTCGTGGAACCTCCTCACGGCTTTCCATAGTGGTTGGACTCCTTTGCATATCCACCAGCAATGGAAGAGGGTTCTTTGTTCTCCATATCTTCATCAACATTTTTAGTATCACTTTTTTTAGTACGGATGATTCTCAATAGTGTGAGGTAGTAGCGCTTCAATGCACTTTCACTAGAAATCTATGTTGGTTTACAGAGGTATCACTGTTCCTGCCTTCCTTTGGGTCCCATTCATTTGAAGGTTATTTTCCAATTCCTTAGTCTGTCTATGTTTATATTTGGAGCACATGTATTTCCCGGAGACAGTAAAAAACTGGATTTTGTTTAGTAACTGGATTTTGTTTATTATTTTTGTTTATTAAAACTGGATTTTATTTATTAAGCAGACACTCTGGGATTTTAATGGGTGAGTTCAATCTATTTGCATTTAGAGTGAAAAAAGAAAGATGTCAGTGAATGCAGGTTTCCAGAAATAACAATGGCTGCTAGAGAAGAAAAGAAATATGAATCCTGAAGTGAATCATTGTTGTTCTGATAACAAGAGGCTGGATTGGGTCCATATTTACAGACATTGGCCTTTGTGGATTGCACATTGTCACTCAGATAACCATGAGTTGGCCTGGGCTTGCTGTGTGACAATAATTTTCATTTGAGAGCTAACTTGCATAAGGTTTATATTTCTAACCCCAAGACAATCACACTGAAAAAAAGTCACTAATATGAATATGCTAAAAGAGAATAAAAACAGATTATATGGAATGCTTGATCGAGACCATCTAAGATAAAATAGGACTGGATGGTGTTTGATGTAGTTATATGCAGATGCTGCCTTACAGTGATGCAATAAGAAACTTACATGATGGTCTAATGCAACATCAGTTATACAAACATAATCATCTAGAAAAAGAGAATAAAAATAATAAAGACAAAAAGTAAAAAATGAAAGAAAAAAGCTAAAGGAAATGGTATCAAATTTGGTAGATATTTACATGAAAGTATCAAAGATCAGTTGAAATAGCAGATCCAGATAAGCCAGTTCAATGACAGAGACGATTCAAGTAAACCAAAAAATAAGATGTGCTCTATGCTGTTGGCAGGAAAATCTTTTTTGAACTTATTTATTTATTCATTTATTTTTACTTTGTTGTTAACCACAGTGTTCTCCCACCACCTGTCACCCATGTGCCATCATCTTAACCTTTTGTGTCCACCTCACCCCCGATTTCCACTCTCCCCCACTCTTGGTCTATAGTTCAGGTTTGCTGTCAGTCGGTTTTAAGGTTTTCTTTATAATTTTCTTCATGTAAATTATATGAAGAAATATGTCACATATTTCTCTTTTTCTTTCTGAGATATTTACACATATTTCTCTTTTTCTTTCTGGGATATTTCTCCTAGGATTATTCCTTCTAGCTTCATCCTTGTTGCTATGAATGATATATGTTTATCTTTCTTGATTGATGAATAATATTCCTTATTATAAGGAAGCCGCCTTTAAATATTAGGGCACAGATACACTAAAAATAAGAGATGAGGAACTATATACCAAATTAGCATCAATTGAAAGTAAATTTTATCAGTTGCTTTATTAATTTTAGACCAAGACAACTTCGAAGCAGAGAAAACTATCAGTGATGAAAGGAGCATAGTGATATAAAATGCATAACAACTTCAAAAGCAGCCCCCAAAAATGTATAACAATCTTTAGGGTGTATTACCTGTAAACAGAGTGCAAGAGTACATGAGGCAAAAACTTTCTGTAGCTAAACACGAACCCTAAATTAATTACAATCCTGGCTACTTTCGTTTACCACACACTCCAATTTCCCCTAGTCATCTGACTTCAGTGATTTTTGCTGAGAAAGATTATTGAATAATCTAAACCTTCATTTCCATTGGATGTGAAGCTTTGCATTTTTTTTCTGTTATTATAGAATGAATTTTTTCATTCACCTGAATCTTTGGGCATAGGGAAATTAATAGTATCCCATTGAATCCTAAGACATTGCCTTTGTCCCTGAAGTTGAAGCAAAATGTTCTTTGACCATTATTATTTACATTCATTAAGTGATGAAAGTAGAGTATAGTGACCCTGTGACTGAATCAATTTTCCTCCCTTGAACATTATAGCATATCAACTCAGCGACCCACAGACCCAACAACAGAAAACACACCCGCTCACCTCAGTAGTGAAAGTAATTACTTCAGCTACTACTACTTATTGATGAAACCCAGAACTAAGGATATTTTATCACAAATTGGCCATACATTATAGTCTGGAGAAAATTTCTTTAAATTACTTTTCTCACCAACAAACAAATGGACAAGAGAAATTTAAAATTGTCAACTGTTCATGGCATTAAGGTGGTGGGAGAACCTCAGGGTAGAGAATGATGTAAAATGTGAATATACGTGTACAATCAATTTTTAAAAATTATTAAAAAATAATAAAGTAGACTTACACACAAGAAAAACAAAATTTTTAATATACTTTCCTCAGTTGGAACCAACCATGAGAAACTCCCACTATATTTTCCACCCTTGTGTCTGGACAGATATTTTTGAGTGATGATGCATATGATAAGATGGGGACAAGTCCATATCTCACTTTCTTTTCCGCAAAACCTATTATTGAATAAAAACCATACACTATAGAATCCCATGAATAAGGTGGTACTATGTGCTTGTCCCATATTTAATGAAGTACATGAATGATGAAATTAAAGAGGTTCTTGGAGGGAATTAATGTTCAGAAAGGCAAATGCATAGGCTCTTGAGTGAAAAGATTTAGACCTGTGGTCAGACATGCTGAAGAAAACAATGCTGTTCACTATAGGACATGTGAAAGAGTTCAATGGAGAAGCCTGCCCCACAGGTGATGAGTCCATTTCCTTGGTGAATGTTGTATATAGTGGCTGACTCTTGGCTTACCAGCTGGAAGATTAGATGGGACCCAGTCCACCATGGTGACTTCATGTTTCTGACCCCATGTATTGACTGCATCCAGGCAATAAAGCCATTTTGTTACTCACCCCATAAAAGAAGCACTAAGTTTGCTAGTGAAAGAGGCTGTCATAGTCCAGATAAAATCCATTTCCATCACAATATTGGAACCTTCTATGAAGTGATGCTATCCTAAGATAAGCAGTAAGTTCATGGACAAATATGTCATATTCTGTTCTTACACAAAATAAGCATCATTTTAGCAAAGATTTTCCTAAATCTCTGGCTTGCCATTCTGCACAGCAATGGTCAATACTAATCCACACTTGACTTTCTGTGGTCCTTTCTACGCTCACAGACTTCTTACAACCATCCATTAAAATCCCTCCACAAGAGTGATAAGGTATTAATAACACAGATCTACCAGGAACTCACACAACTAAACAAAAACAAAACAAGAAGCCCAGTCAAAAAATGGGGAGAAGAACTAAAAAGACACTTCTCCAAAGAGGAAATACAAATGGCCAACAGGCACATGAAAAATTGCTCAATATCATGAGCAATCAGAGAAATGCAAATCAAAACCACAATGACATACCACCTTACACCTGTGAGAATGGCCCACGTCAAAAAAAAAAAAAAAAAAAAAAAAACAGGCAACAAGTGCTGGCGTGGATGTGAAGAGAAATGAACACTCTTACTCTGCTGGTGGGAATGTAAATTGGTCCAGCCTCTATGGAAAGCAGTGTGGAGAACTCTCAAACTAATGAAAATGGAACTACCATTTGACCCAGCAATTGTTCTCTTGGGAATCTACCCAAAAGAGACCTCAACATGGGTACAAAAGGACACCTGTGCTCGGATGTTTACCACAGCACTATTTATAATTGCAAGGACATGGAAACAACCCAAATGCCCCAGAACAGATGAGTGGATGAAAAAGATGTAGTATATATACACAATGGAGTATTATCCATCAATTGAAAATGACAAATTTGATGAATTTGTGGACACCTGGATGTACCTAGAAGAAATCATTCTAGCAGAAACGAGCCAGATAGAAAGGGACAGAAACCAAATGGGTCCACTACTATATGGTCAACCAAATGAAACTACACAAGGGGAGAGTGGGGACCAGCTGGAGCGGGTGGGGAGGGGAGGTGGTGTGTGACCCCCAAGGACTGAAATCATGTGAAATATATATAAATAAATTATTAAAAATAAATAAATAGTATTAAATAATAAAAAAATCCTGCAATAGTGTTTGCCAACATCAAGATTCCCTGAACTCAAAAAATTTTTCAAAGAATCTCTGCACCCCAGATGAACCAAAACCTGATTGTCCAAAAGACACTAACATGTCTCTCGTAGCATATTGTAAATCTCCAGGCTCCATAAAATCATCATCACAGACCAATTCATTCCACCCCATCTCTCACTGATCAGAGTTCTGCAACCTCTTATGCATAACACATTATAACTAGCAATTTTTATGTCAAGACACAGAAAGACATGCTCAATCTCTGGTCTGAATCTCCAATTCTTATAAAAGTTTTAAGAGCAAGATCAAATTTTCATTCTCTAAATACGCAAGTTTTTTTTTCACTTTTTCTTTATTTATATATAAATTTCACAACTTTGTAATCTCAAGGGTTTGCCCCCCTCCCACCCCTCCCTTCCCTCCCTTTCCCTCCTGTTCATAGTTGTGTGCTTCATTTTGGTGCTTCGTTTGTTTTGACTTTCCTCAAGGCTTTTATTTATTTTATTTTTTTTCACTATATCCCATACATTAGTGAAACCATTTGGTGTCTGCCTTTTTCTTTATGGCTTGTTTCAGCTAATATGATTTCTTCTAAATGCATCCATGTTGTTATGAAGTTGTCAAATTTGTCATTTTTAATTGATGAGTAATATTCCATCGTGTATATATACCACATTTTTTTCATCCAGTCCTGTTTTGGGGCATTTAGGTTGTTTCCATGACCTTGCAATTATAAATTGTGCTGCAGTAAACATACGGGAACAGGTGTCCTTTTGTACCCACATTGAGGTCTCTTTTGGGTAGATTCCCAGAAGAGCAATTGCTGGGTCAAATGGTAGTTCCATTTTCATTAGCTTGAGGGTCCTCCACACCCCTTTCCATAGTGGTTGAACTAGTTTACATTGCCACCAGCAGTGTAGTAGTGTTCCTTTCTCTCCACATCCGGATACAAATAGGCAAAGAGGAACTGAAGCGCTCATTATATGCTGATGACATGATTCTCTATTTAGAAAACCCAAAAAAATTCACAGAAAGATTACTTGAAATAATAGACCAGTTCAGTAAGGTAGCTGGATACAAAATCAACACACAGAAGTCAGTAGCTTTCCTATATGCTAAAAGTCAAGCAGAGGAAGAAGAAATCAGAAAAACCATCCCATTCACCATCGCACCAAAAAAAATTAAATACTTGGGAATAAACCTAACAAAAAATGTTAAAGAACTATACAAAGAAAATTTTAAAATGCTCCAAAAAGAGATAGAAGAAGACATAAGGAAATGGAAAAACATTCCCTGTTCATGGATTGGAAGAATTA
>PVHY01019964.1:0-13727 GCA_004024945.1 Uropsilus gracilis | reverse complement strand
TATGCAGTTTAAACTCAACAACACGTATGTGCTACTGAGGAAGATCCAGCAGAGGGACATGGAAAGAAGAGATGATGAGAAGAGATGAGCCCACATTTGAGAAGAGGGATGGATTTGGGAAGGACCAGGATCTTGCCGTCCACCTTCACAGATAAGACTGAGACCGCTGGATGTAGTATGGGAAACTCGCAAGTGAACTGTCAGAGTAATTTGAAATCTTGTTAATTACATTTTTGACATCTTTACTTCATTTTCCCATCTGAATCTTAAGACTGTGAAAGTGCATTGTAGTTTGAAATATGGAGAAAGTTTACTAGTTTAGAGAGAAGTGTGCAGATATTCTGACCATACTGTGACTTTACAAAAAGGCCAACTTAAATCCTTTTTTCTTATATTGGAAAGGAAATTCATAAGCATGATCCTGTTCGTTTTAATGCCCCACATGTATTTCTTTAGCTTGATATAGACTGAGATGGGGTTTACCTGGCCTGGAATTTTACTAGGTGAATGCACAAGGATACCACTCTGTCAGAGGAAAGATGAAAACAAGCACGAATAACAACTATGTGTTCATGTTTATAACATCACTTTCCCATATGTCAAGTATTGGAAATACTTTGTCTAACTTTCTATTTCTCATATTTGTATCAGTATGTAGGAGAAAAAGATGATAATTGAGTAAAAGTTTGTTAAATAATAATTTATCATCTTTTCCTAGAATGGGTATTATTTTTTTTTTGAAGAATTATCAACATTTATCTCAAAACAAATGACAATGTTTATTAGCTAACGTTAAGTGCCAAGACTGGCCAAGAGAAGCGCAATTCTCCTCTTTTCCTTTTTTTTAACGATGTTAACATAAATTTATTTTTTTAGTAATTAATTTTATTTATTTGTCACACTTGTGCGTTAATCGATCCCCTGACATAGTGCCCTTCCTCCTTCCCCCTCCAGATCCCCCCTCCAGTTACTCCATCTCCCAGCTTCCTGCGATTTATTGGTTGGTGAGGCTGATGTTTAATTGTTCGTTGTTTGGCCTGTTGGTCTCTTGCGACATCTGGTAAATGTTCTTATCCTGGGCGAGGGCCTGAGCTCCCCTGGCCTGTTGGCCCTGCTGCTTCATTCCTCAGACGTACTTGGAGGCAGGTCGCCCGTCCCTGCTCATCCGGGGCCTCTCGCAGGGCAGATGTGGGTGCGCAGCGTGGCTCTCCAGGTTCCTTTGTTGTGGCGTTTTCTGCTGTGACATTAACAGTCTCCTTTTGCTCAGCCCTGCGTGTTGCTGGGCTTCGTGCCTCCTCGCTCATGCTGGCGGCCTCCTCCGTTCCGGTGTCCGTCCTGGGTGCTGCCTTTAAGCCTTTAGCCCTGGCATCTGGTGCTGGGGCCCCATCCTTGGCCATTGGCGTCAGTGGGGTTCCGCGGTGGGGACGGACTCCCGGAAGGGGTTTGTCCATCTCTTCTTCACGCCTGTGGTTCACGGTTCTGCTGCAGGCTCCAGCCCCTTCTCTGGGGCTTTCTTTCCCAGACGGACGCGGAGGGCGCTTCGCTCCCCTTGGTGTGATCTCGGGACCAGGGGCTTGTTTCTTTCACCGCTAGAACACTGTAGGCAAAGCTGTTTGCTGGGTCACTGATGTGACTAACCTCACAGTCATGTCTTGTGGGTCTGACCTTGCTCAGTTTGGGTCTCACCCGGGTGACGATCATGACCTGAGCCTTTGTTTGTTCTTTTCTCCTGTGTCAGTAGATTGTTGCTTTTCTTTCCAGTGACAGCTGTTAGAATTGGGAGTGACAAGAGGGGGAACCCCCCCAACACCCCATCCCTGCCCGTAGCCCGCCCAGGCAGGGGTCCTGCTCCCGCCCTCAGACAGGAAGGAGCTAAGGGCCATCCTCCCTCTCCGGGGAGCCCAAGTGGGGTGCTTAACCTGGGCCCCTGGCAGCTGCAGCCAGGGGAGTTGGTGGGAGCTTCGTCCATGCGCAGGGGGGGGGGCACAAGTGGGCACCTAGAATGGGTATTATCACTTTAACAAAAGCAAAAGTCATGAGCTATTTCTCTGAATTACAAATCTGCAGGTTGACTAGTATAGAAAGATTTCCTAAATGTATTGAATCCTTCCCTCAAAGCAGGTAGAATATAAACAAATTGGTCCTATCAGCCCCACTTAACTGTTAGAACTGTCTTTAACTTAAAAGCCTAAGACTTAAAAACCAGCTATTATCTTCTATGATTTCCTCTACCACATCCTCATCTAATCCATGTGGTTTGGTAGTTAGACTTGTCCCTCTACGAGCAAATGTTTGCTTTATTGCCCCACACTAAGAGATAAATTGCCAATTCAATATAAAGGTTGAGCAGATGAATATTTTCAAAGACTTTTGTGTTCTCCCTGTACAAACAGAAGAGTGTTTTGTGAAGGAGTTGGCAAGATTCACTGTTTTTTTTGTTTTTTTTTTTACCTAGGCGGTCCAGTTTTCCCAGCACCATTTATTGAAGAGACTATCTTTATTCCAATGCACATTCTTTGCTCCTTTTTCATAGTTAGCTGTCCATATGTGTGGGACTTTCTTTCTGGGCTTTCCATTCTATCCATCCGTCTATGTATGTCTTTGTTCCAGTACTATGACATCTTAACTATCATGGCTTTGTAGTACAATTTAAAGTCTGAGAGTGTAATACTTCCGCTCTCTCTCTCTCTCCTATTAGCCAAGAAAGTTGGCTATTCAAGGTCTTTTATTGTTCCAAATGAATTTTGGTAATATTTGTTCATTTCTTTGAAGAATAACATTGAAATTTTTATTGGAATTGCGTGAATACACAAAACTAACTCAAAATGGGCTAGAAACTTGGATATAAGACCTGAAACCATTAAAAACACAAAGAAAAATATGCGCAAAACACTCCATGACTACACCGCAGAAACCTCTTTCAGGACACATCTACAGGTGCTTAAAAAATGAAGGAAAACAAACAGTTGGGACTACATCAAACTAAAAAATTCTCTACTGCAAGAGACAATAACTAAAAAGACTGACTGAGTGGGAAAAGACTGACTGAGTGGGAAAATTTTCAGCTCTCCCTACAAATGATAAGGGTCTCATTTAAAGATCTAAAAGAACTTACATGACTCAACAAAACAAACAAAAATCCCGGTGAAAAAAATGGGGAGAAGAAAGCCAGGTGTGATAGCATGCCTGTAATCCCAGCTACCTGGGAGGATGAGATCAGGGATTATTGAACCCATGGGTTTGAGACTATCCAGGGCAACATAACGAGACCTGGTCTCAAAAAAGCAGCAAGGCATGGTAGTGGGCACCTGTAACCCGAGCTAACTGGGAGGCTGAGGCTGGGGATCACTTGAGTCCGTAGGTTCAGGACTACCCCAGGCAACATAGCAAAACTTAGTCTCAAAAATAATGGGGAGAAGAGCTTGACAAACACTTCTCCAATGAGGAAACACAAATGGCAAACAAGCATACGATAAAATGCTCAATATCACTTCCAATCAGGGAAATGCAAAGCAAAACCATATTGAGATACCACCTCATAGCAATAAGAATGGTTCACATGAAAAAAATCAGGCAACAAATGCTGACGTGAATGTGGGGGAAAGGACACTTTTACACTGCTGGTGGGAAGAGAAACTAATCCAACCACATTGGAAAGCTATGTGGAGGACCCTCAACCTGCTTAAAAGTGGAGCTACTCTTTGATCCAGCAATACCTGTTCTGGGAATCAACCCAAAGTATACAAAACTATTAATTCAAATGGAAACCCGCACTCCTGTGTTTATCACAGCACTGTTTACAATAGCCAGGATACGGAAACAACACAAATGCCCAGAAACTGATGAATGGATCAAAAAGTGGTGGTATATTTACACAGTGGAGTATTATTCAGCAATAAAAAAGAAAGACACTTATAATTTGAGGCACCATGAATGGAACTAGAAGGAAATATGTCAGCTGAAATAAACCAAAAAGAAAAGATAAATACCAGATGTTCTCAATTATATGTAGGATCTAGGGGAAACAAACAAAATTATTAGAAAGGGTTAAAATTAACAAACTGAGATGAAGCAAATCAAAAGGGAGAGGGAGGAAGGGGAAATTCAGGGGAGAGAAGAGCACAAGCAAATTGGACAATGGCTCATGGGTGAGATGGTGGTCAGAGATATTTGGGGTACACAATGATATAAGAAAATATACCTATGCATGTAATCAATAAAAGTGTTTTAAATGATAAAATTTAACCATCATCACCAATTATTTCTCTACAGATATTCTAGACAGTAAGCAGGAAACCGTTCTGATGCTAAATTTTCTACAATGTAGCTGAACCCTAGTGGTGTTTCCAGCACTTTAGTCATTTAAGTCATGAAATGAGAATCCGGTCAACACTATCAGGTTTTCTTTTTAGTGCTCAGATCTTGTTCTGGAACAATCCAGCATTCCGATTGACTCTAATTCTGGGCTTCAGCAGAAATCAACAGCATTGATTACGTTCATTGTTTTTCAATGACTAATTGCAGAACCAACCAGTCTCTAAGTAAGCAGAGTCAAGGGAAATGACCAGTGTTTGGCCCCCATGGACTGGGGCATTAGGGATCAATTATAGGAGAAAGGACAAGCTAAGGAGTGATGGTGTAAGTTTATATTAAAAAATGCAGTGCCTGATCTTTCTGACTTGCAACAGTAACAACTGGGTGAAATCGATGTGAAATGCTCTTTTCTGGAATAAGACAATAAGAATGGAAGATGTTTTCATAAACACATACAGATGCAAATGGAGAAAAGTTCACTAGACATTCCAGCGAGTCCTAACAGACCATAAATGTGGCCTTAAGTTTTATGTTTCATGTGCAGGAGCATTGAGGAACAGTTGTTACAAAACATCCTTATTGGTTTCTTTCTTGTGATTTGTAGCAGATAATGAAGTGGTGCTCATGTCAGAAAAAAGGTTCTGATTCGACATAGTGTTGGTAAAAGACAAGATCAGATAGTGAAATCTGAGATGCGTCAGCTTAAAGATTTTAAATAATTCAATGGACTGTCAGCAGGAACTATGTCATTACAAACTTAATTCCTCTTCAAAAATACAAGCTCAAGAACTTCAGACAAGGTGAGTCATTGTAATATTAGCAAACCAAATTGACTTCTGTTAGCTCTAACTCATGTACGTACCCAGGAGATGAGGTTTTCTTACCTTAGGAGAAATTTCTCCACTACTCAGAGAACAGGCACTTTGATAACAAGTTGGAAAACCAAAAGTGAATTGTAAGAACGTGTTAGAAGTGTATGTATGCAGATCTAGAGATGTGTGTGAGCTTAAAGAAAACAATTTCTCTAGATCTGAGTCAGCGTATGGTTAAGCTAAAATGGGCAAAGGGTCTTGATACTTAAGACCAGTAATGTGCTGAATACAAAAAATTATTAAGTCCATCCTAGAAACTTAGCCGAGGTTCAGAAAATAATTTGCTTATTGGTCTTGGGCAAATTATCTGTAAGATTATTTAAAATGTATTTGATATTGTAACTTTCGCAAAATAAATTTAGAAGACTGAGATTGTTAAATTTACATATAGTCCTATATAAACGTAAACCTGCATATTTTTAGTACCATGGATATCAGTACCGCGCTTCTTAATATGATCATTAATGTAAATACAACTTGTAGTGACGGGAAAAATATTCTCTAAATTAATTACATTAATGTAAATACAACTTGTAGTGACAGCAAAAATAGTCTCTAAAATTATTGCAGTCATGAACAGGATGCCTCATGAAACTTCAGCATTAGATAAGGTCCCATACTTAACAAAAGAATCCAAAGAGCCTCAGTGGAAATAGGTCCTGACATCAAGTTCCCACAGCACATGTCCTAAGAATTTTAAATTCCAGATTGACAGGATCCTACTCTATCCCATAGTAATCATTCATAGTTCAATTTAGAAGTTGTTGTAATTATCATCAATACTTATGATGGTCTGATTACTAATACATAGACAAAAACATATATAGTAGAGTTTACAAACATGTCTCTTACAAACATGGAATACATAAGCTTTGAATTGCTATTATTTGTTCAGTGTTTCTACAGGAAACCATTTCCCAACAGAAATTGTTATTTACTTTATTCTCCTGATTTTTTCAACTGATATTAAATCAAAAGATGGGAAAAATATCTAAAGAGACTCTTCAGCCCTAAATTTCATGTCACATATACTAAAAAGTAGTTCTTGAACTGGATTGGTCATGTTTCATCCAATGAAATAGCATCTTAAGTTATTTGTAGTGCTAAACTTGGTCATCTTATCAGACAGGAAAAAAGTTAGAGCAATGGTAGTATGACAGTCTTTATGTGATGCATAAGAGGAATATCATTTCATTTAGGTATTACCTACCTCTGCAAGAGTGACAATATGTCCTGATTTGCAAAGTCTTTCTGTTGTAAAATCAGAGCAACCCCTAGCATAAAAGGACAAACTCAAAAGAGAGGTGAGACAGATGAGCCAATAAGACATGTGTGACAATTTCACAAATGCTTCTGTATCAGAACCAGGTAAAGCTCAGGATAGGTCAGAATAATGATGGCCAGACATCCAGCAACACAGCCAAGTGTACTGAAGGGACATGGGACATTTACAGAATCCAAATCTGTGACCTTTGTCACAAACAAATTACAAGAAAAACAGCAAGATGCCTACAGTCATCTGTACATTCAATTATGGATTCTGTAGATCATCAGGAAATGGAAACATCATAACGGAAAAGAGAATATTTACATCGTATTTCTAATTCGAGAAGTCCTCAAAATGCATGTAATGGCTTTACCATTCAAGAACAGCTATTTAGTAAGTGAAGCAAAATTTGTGGGTCTGTTCTTAGGAAAGATGAAGAACTGGTGAAAAACATGAGATAAGAAGTCAAGGTGGGCCGGGCATGATGGCGCATGCCAGTAAGCGGCAGCCTAAGGAGCCGCAGCTGGGGCCAGGGATCGCGGTTCAAGTCCCTCCAGGGGCATGTAGCGAGACCTAGTTCCAAAAAAAAAAAAAAATAGTTGGGTGTGGTGGCGCACACCTGTAATCCCAGCTACCCGGGAAGCTAAGGCTGGGGATGGCTTGAGTCTGTGGTACCCCGGGCAACGTTAGCCTGCGATTCCACAGGCAAAAACAGCAAAACCTAGTGTCAAAACTAAAAAACAAAAAAAGAAGTCAAGGTGTGTTTATTGGAAATGAGGTCAACTGAGGAAGCCCCTGAACAGAAACAATGACAGTTCAAGCCAGGGAAGGGACAAGTGAAACAGGACTTGGAATTTATACAGAAAGATTCCAGTCATATGTGCCAGGGACTCTTTCAATATGCTGCGGTAAATGCATGTCGATTGAGGAAGGCAGCCATTTCTCTGAGCTGATACATGGCTAGCTGCGTTTCTGGGCAGGAGTTATCAGGGAGGAAGGCTTTATGAACTTGCTCTAGTGCTGGCTCTGGTATTAGGCTTTCTACTCAACACTCGCTAAGCTGCTACCAGAGAAAGTTTGACAGGAGCGTTTAATCAGCAGAGAGATAAATTCACCAAAAGCTGTACTATCAAGGAAGAACAATAAATCCGTCACTAATATTAACAGTCATAGCTCCTTTTTATGCAACTCACTGTTCCGTCGCATATTAGGACTTTGTTTTTGCTTTCATTATTCTTTCAAGGAAGTTTAACATGCTGTGAATTTTCATGGAGATTTGGAATCAAACGTCCACTGATTTCATCTTGCTGGGGCTGTTTTCTCCAACTCGAACTGGTCTGCTTCTCCTGCTCCTTATCATCTTCATATACTTTCTTGCCACGTTGGGCAACTCAACCATGATTCACCTCATCCGCGTGGATTCCCGGCTCCACTCTCCAATGTACATTCTCCTCAGCCAGCTCTCCCTCATGGACCTCATGTACATCTCCACCACCGTCCCCAAGATGGCGTTCAACTTCCTCTCTGGTCAGAAAACCATCTCCTTCCTGGGATGTGGGGTTCAATGCTTCTTCTTTGTGGCTATGGCAGGTTCCGAGGGTTTACTCTTGGCTTCTATGGCCTATGACAGATACATAGCCATCTGCCACCCCCTCCATTATCCCGTTCGCATGAGTAAAATGATGTGTGCGAAGATGATCATAGGGTCTTGGATCCTGGGGTCCATCAACTCTCTGGCACACACGGTCTATGCCCTCCATATTCCTTACTGCCGGTCCAGGGCCATCAATCACTTCTTCTGTGATGTCCCAGCCATGTTGCCTCTGGCCTGTATAGACACCTGGGTCTATGAATACTTGGTGTTTGTGAGCACAAGTCTCTTTCTCCTCATTCCCTTCCTTGGAATCACTGCTTCCTATGGCCGGGTGCTTTTTGCTGTCTACCACATGCGCTCCAAGGAGGGAAGAAAGAAAGCCTTCACCACCTGCTCCACACATCTAACTGTGGTGACATTTTACTACGCACCTTTTGTCTATACGTATCTTAGGCCTAAGAGCCTCCGCTCACCAGCAGAAGATAAGATTCTGGCTGTTTTCTACACCATCATGACCCCCATGCTTAATCCCATCATCTACAGCCTGAGGAATAAGGAAGTCCTGGGGGCCATGACAAGAGTGTTTCCAATATTCTTCAAGAAGGAGTAACAATGGCTGCTCTCACTCGCCCTTATTTCCCTTAATATATTAACTAGAACATCATTGTTTGACCAAAATACCATCTAAACCACCTATGTAGTTTAATGTTTTCTAGTAGCTTTATTTCAAAAACTAAGATGACGCCATACATATTCAATTTATCCAAAGTAATTTTGGAAACTATATTGATGTAATTATATATTATTTTACTATATATTAATATATGAAATGAAATATAGAAAATTTTAATGAATAGTAAATTCTATTGTATGTATTTTACATACATTACTATAATTACATATATAAATACATACATTACTATAATTCATACTTATTGACATCACTACTGTATGCAATCAACATTAAAAGTTAATACAATCTCTAATGTTGCTATCATGTTCATATTTAAAGTCTTGCTAGCAGTTTATACTTACAGAATACAATATTTTTGAATAAAAATATTTCAAGTTGCCAATCATCACATGGTTATTATGTTGACCAGCACTGCATTATATCATCAAATAGAATGTTTTCAAAATATATATATACAGAGGCAATGATATTTTTATTCATTAAATGATATATAAAAGTTTGCATCATGTACAACATGGATGGGGAATGTGAAATAACATCTGCCTGGATGTTCTTTTAGCTTCAGTGTTTATGTTCAGTACCTTCCCAAACCTTGGAAAGCTTTCTTCCATTATTTCTTTGGATAATTTGTCTATTCCTGCCCTATTGCAAGTCCCACTAGAAATCCTATTATTCTTTTGTTGCCTTTCTGAATGATTCAGATAATTCTCAAGATGTTTCTTCATGTTTTTATCTGTATATCCTCTTTCTTCTTCAAGGCACTAATTGATGGTTATCCATTGAATGGTATTTTCACTTACATAATTATTCAGAACTTTTTGTCATTTCTAGTGATCTTTTCACATGCTGCATCTCCAGTATTTTCTTGTTAAAGCCTCAATGTTTATTTTCTGTTCATAAATTCTTTTTCTCAGGATGTTACTTGCTTTATCTTTATTCTTTATCTATGTTTAATCAACTTTTCTGTGTTTTAATTTATTTTGATTTCCTATTATATTAACTTTGAACTCTATATCTTAGAGAAGGTGGTCTATGTTTTTGCTATTTGACTCCGAAATGGGGCTCTCTCTTTGTGGTGACATATTTCCTTGAGGGAATATCTGCTTATAGTTTTCATACAATTGATGTTTGCTGCTTTACAGTTTGCTATTTCCTAAAGCACTGTGCTGAACAGTGTCATAAAGACACACTGTGCATTTATTTACTGTTTTCCACCTTTTATGGTGTTAGGTGTTTGACCTTTCTTCATTTAGCCATGTGTTAGGGACAACTGACCTTCAGCTGATGAGTTAGGGTGTACAAGAGTAGCCTGGAATCAGTCAGTCACTGGTGATTTATTGGGGGAGAGAGGGATGAGTTTTTTCTGTGGCATCACCACCAAAAGTCCTCTGCTCAGGCATCCCAGACCCAAATCTTTGCAGTCTGTGCACTTTTAGAGCATTTCACAACTTCAGTAAAACTTCTGACAACTGAGAAACAGGAACACATTTCAACACACTAACCGTGTGTGTGTGTGTGTGTGTGTGTGTGTGTGTGTGTGTGTGCTGGGCCCATTTCTCCTAACTAAGGGTTGGACTTCACATTACTTAGATTCCTCTTCCCAAGGCCTCCAAGCTACATGGGAGCACTACACTGAGATTTTTCATGCAGCCTTCTGCACTGGGCCACAGCCTGCAAGCAATTCTCTCCACCCACATGTTGTGTATGGAATTACATCTGTCCAGTGATCCCTCTGGGAAAGGCCATGCTGGTCTCTGATCTCCAAAAGATATTCCAGTTTCACCACTGGCTGCTCCAGAATAGCGGACTCCTGGGTACCTTTCAGTCTTTGCTTATAAGGAAATAGGGACCCTCTACTTCTGTGTTGGTCCATCCTCTAACTTTCACTGCATGGCCACCAAACTGACTAATGTGGTGCCATAATTACCTGCAACCTCTAGCTCCTCTGAGTCGCTCCATGTCTTTACACATTTGAAAATTTAGCTCAAGTCTCTTCTTATTCCTGAAAACTTCTGTTGCATACATTTTAGGACTGCCAATTTCATCTGTACCTTTTTATTAATAGATAACTCAAGTTTGCCTCCCATCTTCTCACACAGCTATAAACTCTCCCCCAACATCCACTCCTACCATGTTTATGTTAATATAGTCATGGAGTTTTATCCTTGTGCATGTCTGTGTGTCATCTGAAATTGAAACTCATGGCCCATAATAACAATTGAGTTGTTGACGCAAGCTCACATTTAGGAAGAGTAATTACTTCATCTGCCTAGAGAGCTTGGCTGTCTCTACAACGCTAAGATTTTAATATTGCCTCCACTTTGAACCAGCACATGGGGAGATGAACCCTGGGAACAGGGAAAATCCTGCCTTAGACCAGAGAGCTAGAAATAATAGTCCCATTTGGATGCCACTTTTAATTGTTTCATTGTTAGGGCTGTTTCATTGCATGTTATCCTGCCCCTTGTGAATGAAAGTATTACCAGTTTGTTCTCTTTTTATGAATTGTAACTTATGGTTTTTTTCTTAATCCCCATTTCTGGAAGAAACTCCTAAAACTCATCACTTGGCTTCCTTAAGTGATGAGAACAAAGCAAGCATTATTTTATGATGTGAAAAAGGCAACTTAGGAAAGGTTACCTAAGGGTTGGGCTGGTTATAGGGAACAATTCTTGTGACTCTAGTCATACTCAAGTCCAAGACATCCAAAGAAGACAAGAGGTTGAGGTCAAATCCATCATCAAAGTCAGTGACTTAGCCACCAATGCCAATCCAAAATGATGACATTCACAGAAATTTCACGTTTGTGAACACCCCACATCCCTCAGATCATTTCTAATGGCAGCTGGCAAGACATCATTTCAGACATCATTTCCCTCTTTCCTTCTACTCAGTCATTAGTATATGGCCTCATTATATGTGGCTTCCAGCCTTCTATGGACCCTAACACTTAGAAAGATTCATTCTTTGGCTTAATCTGTGTTTGCTCTCTTGATTTCCTAAAAATCATGCATAATATAGACTTTATCCAAAGGAGGGCTTAACACACAAATTATAACTCTTTTAAATTCCTTATGCCATAATTCTGTATCAGCTGAGTCTAGTTCTTTATCACTTTATCTCTTCAGACCATGTATTTCTTCTAGCAAGAGTTGTAATTTTCTACTGAGGGTCAGACATAATACAATAATGAGTAGGAACTCAAGTTTAAGGCTTTCAGTGTGAGATTTTAGGACATTAATATTAATGTTCTATGGTAATCTAATTAGGGTCAGTTCTGATTTAAATTTTCAGTAGCCTTGATTTCAGGGACTTCAGAATGCTCGCCGTTTAAGTCAGGTTTAGGTTTGAGGATACCTTAAGCTCTTAGGGTATCCTCCTTATATGTGTTTTGTATCAAGCAAATTCTTCCATTATAATCTAAGGTGACCTGATTATGCCCCTGCTAAGTTGATGGTAAAGTATATTTGTGCAACTGCCTCCTATCAATTTATGATTAAGTTTTAATCTTTCATTTGGTCTGCAACACTAAGATGTGGTACTTATGATAATTTTTGTCTCTCCCACTCCTCTTAGATGAAATAGGAAGATCAAATGAGAGCATCATTGGAGAAAGGAACCTCCCTTGTCCCTTGACAAAGGCCCTAAGACTAGGTCACTGCACTCATCCAGAGCCTCTGCTGCGTCACCTCTGCTAACATTCCACTGTCCAGAGTGCAAAATTTGTGGCTGAGCTGAGTCAGGTCACAGGCTGAGCTGAGTCAGGTCATTCTCCTGTGTTGTCAATTGACTGCAGGCTTGGGGGCAGGGCTAGGTGCTCACTGCCACCCACATTGTAGAGAAACAAGTTATCAGGGACAACAAGCAGTGCAGATAACACCCGCTTCACCAATGCCTTTACCTTGTGCAGCAGCAACACAGCTGTACCCAGCTTATTCCTCAGCGCCATCTGCTGGCCACAGTCATTCCAGCAGCTCCAGTTATGCCAGATGTGAGGGGTGAGGAGCCAAGGTGACCCTGGTGCAGGTAGAGGCACAGACGGTGTGTGGCTGAGGAAGAGCTGCTTACAGCCCTGGTAAGATGGATTTGTGCTTCCTGCAGCCATTTTCAGCTGAGGGAGGGCAAGTGAGCGTCCTGAAGAATCTCTCTCCTAGTTCCATGAAGACAAAGGCTTAATCTACAAGGACAAAAGAGATGTGTCCTCCTGGGTTGAAGGAACCTCTAGCACCTTCCCCAGACAGCCTTTCACCTCCTTGCTCTCTACCTCTTTGGCCAATACTTAGGGCCTCCACACCCTTGAGCAGGCCAGGTATCTAGTCTCTCTTGCCCAAGCATGGTGATGTGGACCATCCTCTAGGGTAAATGAGTTAATCAGACTTTTTTACAGCACGAGTCTCTAACGACCTCTGCAGCCTGTGCAGGGAGTGCTTGGGATTGTGCGCACACAGCACACTGTGGGCAGCTGGGCACGCGCATGTGTAAGTGGACACGCCTGACCCTAGAAGCAGGCATACAGCTGCTGCTTGAAGGCATGGGTCACCTGGGCTACAGAATGGAGGGAGAGAGAGAGACAGGGAGAGACAGGGGAAGAGAAAGAGGGAGAACAGAGAGAGGGAGAGACAGAGAGATGGCCTGCTTACCTCCTGCCATTCCCTGCCTATCTGGCCAGCCTGTCTGCTTGCCCAGCAGTCGGCCCAGTCTCCCTGCCTGGTGTGCCTGTCTGCTTGGTTCCCTGCGATCCAAACCCCATAAAACCACCCAGGGCTCTACTGTCAGCCCACCACAACCATGTCTTTCCTCTGCACTCCTGCCCCTGCTATGTGTCCATACCCCAAGTAGTGTTGGCATCTCTGAATGATGATTTACCCAGGTCCTTCTCCGCAAGGAGGAGGATGTCAGTACATACAGGTCAATGTGAATGAATGAAAGGAAGGATGGATGGATGGATGGATGGATGGATGGATGGATGGATGGATGGATGGATGG
>PVHY01019963.1:0-26434 GCA_004024945.1 Uropsilus gracilis | reverse complement strand
GAGCCATAAGGAAAAGCAGCAAAGCAATGGAGATGGGATTGGATTGGAGAGGACGGCCTGCAACAAAAAACATGGACAGATCACAAACGAATATAACCTGGCCACCCAACGCAAACGTAAGACTGAAAATCTAACAGCAAGGTTTGTCTGGACCCAACAACGCAGTCCTTCACCCAGAGAAAAGACACTAACACAGGAAAGAGACTAATGGACTCAGCACAGCTAATAAACAACAAAGAGTGGGGTGTGAGAGAATGGAGGGAGCTCGGAGGGAGGAGGGAGGGGGAAAAATATATAACAGAGGTTGTAACCCAAAGAACAAAATAAAATTGATTGTATTAAAAAAAGAAAAGAAAAATAGTGTAAACAATAATGAACCCAGTGACAAGGAGTGAATTAATTTACATCACTTTAATAAACTTTTAAATTATGGATTACATAGGACTATTGACCAGTAGTTTGTTTGATATTTGGAAAAATGAATGACTTTCAAAGTTATGAAAATAAGACTATTATCGGCGCTTTGATTTGCAAATATTTTCATTGGCATGTACTAAGAAAATAAAGTATGTTTAAAACAGCGTTGTGTTAACAGGTAAATGATAGATTCAGGAAAAGTGCACTTAAAATTTCCTGTGGGAAGATCAAACCATGTAAGGTGTTAATGAGACATGGTGGTGGCATCCTAAATGTCAAGGTAACTTTCTTGAAATTGGATTTAAGTTGGCAGTTACATTTTTTTTATCTGCTGATAAATTGTGAGATTTCTTTTGCTTCATTTGTCCATATGAAGCTCCAAGAATCATACTGTTTTAGAGTAATTTATCATGATAGTTTGTAGTACCTGGGCACAAGACAGATGTAGTAGTAGGAAAAGTTGCTCGTGATATTACATATGTACATATGTGTCCATGCACACACACCCATTATATCCACACATATATTTACTCTGGCATTGAGTCTTCCTAAATAAGAGTGATCAACATACCTTGCAGTAGGTGTTTTCTGTGTTCTGGAAGCAGTAAATGAGCAGTGTGATCTGTTGCACCTCATGTAGTTCCACAGGCTTGCCAAGGGACCCACGCTGGACCACACCTTGGCAGCCGGATGAGCAGTGAGAAAGTTACTTGGTATTTGGTACAGGGAGAAGAGAAAGAGAAATTTGCCACAAGTTGTAACTTTATAAATTGAGTTTCCTGTTGGGTACCCAGTGCAGTAATATAGGAACTGCTTTTAATAGTCCATTTGCAAATGTTAGTGTGTGGTAGCTCTGTGGTGAGAGACAGAGGTACAGGTATTCTTTCAGTTTGCAGCTCTGATAAGATACCTTATGTCTTTGCATAACTCTAAACTTCCTCCTCAGCGCACTCTATTGAGGTAGGACAATAATCTCTTCTCACAGAGGAGAACACAGCTCAAAGGTCCAGTTGCCTTCCTCACTGCCCCTTCCATGCCTGGTATGATAGCCACGTCCCATGCTTGCTGCTAAGTCACAGCTTCCAGATGTATTGGAGGAGCTGGGAGAAGCAGAGCAAAAGTGGAACAGGAAGAGAGCGATTTCCACAGTGCGACTGTGGTTAAATGTGTAGACCTGGATCCAGGAGCTAGAGGAAGCCTGTCTTTTGAATGTGGTTCATTTGAGTATATAGCTTGACCTTTGAGAAGCCCCTTAGAAGGCTGGTGTCAGTCATAATCTAAACACACGCCTGTGTCTTCTTGATGGGGGTGTGTGCGTGTGATACCTGTTTGGAGAGATATCATTTCCCTAAACCTGCTTCAATACTGTATCTTTAAAATGAAAATAGTTAATTTGATTTCAATATCTTAAAGTTTATCAGGAGATCCTAAATTGGTCCAGCGGGCTGAGTTTTACAGTAAAGGGCCAGGGAAGAGTTTTTGTGTTTAGTGTCTGCTTTTTTAGGAACAAAATCAAGCCCAGCATGTCCTGCTAAAACATGAGGAAGCAAAATCTTGGTGTAGCAGTAACGCAAGGGTTATTTACCTGTTGAAGTAACGTGCCCTAGATAAAGAAAGCATTTCTGGGATCTTGGTGGGTAAATTTAGCCGAGAACAGACCGGGACAAATCTGAAAACAGAATAAGAGCCCTGATGGATGTTTCTTTCTGTGCTGGTGGGGGCATAGTCAGATCTTATAGCCTCTTTGATTTTCTCAGATTAAAGTCTTTTCTGTTGATACTTTTCTGTTGATAGTGAGGTGTTCTTATAATAAGTCCACATGTATTTCTTAACTTCTGTGACACCCGTTAAAAAAAAAAAAAACAGTAGAAAATTCATTCTGGTTTTCAGAGCAATAGAAATAGTAGATAAACAGATAATAAGCAAGGTTTGTAGTTTTTAAATCTAAAGAGAATTAGTAAAAACAAAGACTTATTGAAAACTGCCTAATTGAAGATGTCAATTGAATGAATTATGATTTGGCATACCAGAGGTTAGCTTTAAGTCCCTGGACTATTAAAAGAAGTTTCAGTCTAACTTTGGGATTTCTAAAGGTGTGTTCTGTGTTCACTGCCATTGCAGGAGGCAAGGGGAGGATGGGAGGGACCTTGTCACTGTGAAGGTGAGTAAGCGCCCGCTTGAACTTGAGTGTTTCTGTAGGAGCCACAGTGATTATTTAGCTAAGCATTCTTGAACTTGATTATTGCTTAATTCATCATTCTTGTTTTAAAATCCCTAGTTGAGGCTGGGCATGGTGGCACATGCCTGTAGGTGGCAGCCTAGGAAGCCACAGCCAGGGCCAGGGATTGTGGTTCTAGTCCCGCTGGGGGCACAGAGAGAGACCTAGTCCCCCCTCCCAAAAATAGCTGGGCGTGGTAGCATGCGCCTGTCATCCCAGCTACCTGGGAAGCTGAGGCTGGGGATTGCTTGAGTCTGTAGTACCCCAGGCAACGTGAGCCTGCGGTTCCACGGGCAAAAATAGCGAGACCTAGTCACAAAAAAGAAAAAAAAATCCCTAGTTGAAATGAACTTTTTTAAAAGGCCCTTCTTAGTGTTAACATAGCAAGTTGACAAATGATTTCTCAGGCTTGTACATTTCAGCATTAATTTCATCATGTGAAAGGAAAAAAGACCTTTTTGTATATGCCAGTGGCATTTTTAAAAATGGAATGATTCCATATTTAATGACACTGTCTTGATGATGCTGACTTTATGAGCAAACTTGTCTTTGATTAAAGAGGGTGAAGTTTCATCATACCTAATGTAGTATTCGTTAGATTGAATCATGAAAACGTATTTTGTCACCGAGTATGCTCTAGGGTGAAGACTCTGGCGCTATTTGAATTAAATAATTCCAGTCATCTGTTAGCATGACTCTACATAGGAAGTTTTTTGCATTAAAAAAAAATTTCATAGTCTCTAAAGCCAACTGTAAAACCTCAAAAACTAACATTTTACCTGTGCAACAGTAATGTTAACCTCATTTTAAAGGAGGACCTATGAAATAAACAAGTTTGATTTCTAATTAACGGGGGTTTTTTTTTTTTGTGGTTTTAATTTCGTTCTACCCCTCTCATGATGTACAATACTTATGCATGTGCTGGAATTTTTTGATTCATGAGAGAGCATCTGGGTATAGTGGATATACTGGATATAGAGTATACAGATAGACTGGATATGGAGACATCAGTGAGTTAGTACACAGAACATTTTTATGTGAAGTCAATGTTTTCAATGTGCCCATCACCTAAATCCTCAAAAGCCGTAGTTCTGAGGTTGCTCCTGAAGTTTCTGAACTCCTGATCATCTGACTTATGACTCATGAATGCAGATATAAAGCACCTAAGGACATGACGTTGACCTTGAAGAGTAAGGAGGGTTTGTTCTGTGCGTAGTCCTGTGGTTTTGTTTCTTGTTGCTCAGTGAAACACGGTGAATTACATAGTAATAGCCTCATAGAGATGGAGTTGTGATTTTTTGTTTGTTTGTTAAAGCAAAGTCAGATCTAAGTGGATACATTTTGCTTTTTGCCATAAATGAAAAAATTTAAAACCTATTTTATATCTTCATGGGTATTTTGTCAGCAATAGGAGGGGAGTGACTTTCCTGAGACATGCTGCATCCGTGTAGCACTGAAGATGTCATTGTGGGAAGGTTTTGCCCCTTCTTTTTTTCTCTTGAGGAAGGTTCAGCAGTTTTAATTTCTCTGGTTCTTTTGGATGCTACTCTGAGGTGAATTAGGGAACAGGGGAGGAACAATTGTTGGAGGAAGGAAAGGGGTAAAAAGGCAAAACTAGGTGGCAGAGGTTCCTGTTGGCCCATGCAGTGTAGACACCCTGGATGAGTTATGGGGTGCGGGGTACCACTGACGTTACACTTGGAGACCAGCAGACCAGCCTGGTCTGCTGCATCCCAGGAAGGGATGTTGTTTTGAAAAAGAAAAAGAGGAGACCAGCGATCTAGGGCCTGCAGCGAGAGGTGTGACTCAAGCATCATGGATGGGAGGGCTGGACTAAGGGGAACAGTAGCTATCCAAAGACAGCTGGTGGTACAAGGAAATAAGAAAGGAAAAATTTAAAAAACTGATATTTTATAACATTTGTCTCATTTGATTTACAATTCTATTTAATGGTTGAATCATTTTACTAGAATTTTAGGGAGTCTCATTAACTTATCTTGGGTGCGGAGAATGGCAGAGTTGGTGAAAACATCCTGATTTCTGATTGGCATCTGTGGGCTTCAGTAGCGAAGCGATCATTCTGCCATACCGTAGCACAGCCTGTTTGTGGTTTCCACTTCCATATCTGTAGTCTTTCTGAGACTGAGACTCGTAGTTGGTCTTTGGAGTGAATTTAGGTATGAGAGGAATCACTTGTCTTTTCTTTTAAAAACTTGGCGAGGAAACCTGATTAAAGCACATATGCTAGGGTGACACATTATTTGCTTAGTCTAACTTAAGCAAATAACAGTACTACAGCTATAGTCACCTGACGGGTGCAGAGACACGAGTTAGTATACTGATACCTTTGTTTTGTGGATAGTATTAATTTTCATCATCTGTACATTGAAGGCTTACTGTCAATACTTGATGAACGTTCTGACCACAAATCAGGAACTAAACTGAGAAAAAAAGACATGGTCACAGTCATTTTGAGAGGGGTTTTAGTGGATTATTACTCAGTTGTACAGATTATTAAAGTCAGTACAACAACAGAATTGAGTGCAGAGAAATTTCAGTAAGGTAGCCCCTCCCCCAAACCACATGAAACTTTCACAGTGCCTCAAACAGAAACTGGTAGTCTAGGTTAACAGCAGTTTAAGGGCTGTGTTTTGATAAGCTTTGTGTTGAAACGTGGGGAATATATTGTATCATTCCATCAATATAGGAAAAGGACATGAGATGTAACTCATTTGCAGTTTCTAGTCTTGAAAATATGAAGGATCTAGAACATGACTTGATACAGACAGCCTGTAGTATAAGGGAAGGACCAAGTCTCCATTTCACACATGAGTGGACAGGTTTCATCTCATGATGTGATGGTGCTTCTGTGGAAGGGAGCCTGGAAGTGAGGAGGCAGAGGTGGCTGTCACCTAGTCACACTTGTCTTGGGTGGAGAGGAAATGGGACGGGATCAAAGTAACTCAAGTCTCACTAGGACTGTGTGTGGTTATGTCTGAGTGAGTAGAGGATACAGAAATCTTTTTGTGTAGATTTTATGGTACCTCAGGGCCGACTTCTCAAACCTAGGACTAAGCTGAACTGCTGTGTCTGCTCACATTTCTTAATGTGACTAATTAGATATAAAACTTGGTGTCCCCGCCCATTCCTGTCCTACTTCCTTAGTGCTCCACTTGAAACTGCAGCTGCCTGTTGTATTTCTCCAGGTGTGTTTGGCGCTCTGAAAGCCTGCAGTGCTGAGACCTCTTTCGGAGAGTTCCGGGCTCTGCAGGTCTGCTGTATATAAATTCCATTTTATTTCCTCAATTTACTGGGAGGCCTGTAGTGCAGAAGTAAGAGTGTTGCCCAGTCACAGCTTTTGATTAATCGCATCTTTTAATCTGTGACTGAATTTAGGCGTTCCCGATGTTGGGTTTCACCTCACATTTCCTACTTACAGGGCACGTAGAAAAAATACATAGGGAATGATTCAGCTAAACAAACATTTACACTTTGCCACAGTATTCGATGTTCTAAAGTCAGATGTTTGCTGTGGAAATTAAAGCTTAGCTAAACAAAAGATCCAACTGCCTTCCCTTTTAAGACGGGTCTGAGTTGACTTCCAAAAATCTCATTTCAAAGCACCTGACTGAAATAGTAAGAAAATGACTCCTAGGTTTCTGTAAATAATTTAGTATGTTAAGAATGACCTGTGAAATTCTTTTCATTTGTCCTTATGTATAAAACCCATTTCTGGTTTGGTCTGCGGGTGCTGGCACCCTCAGCGCTGTTCTGCGATGGGGTGAGGTCACTGTTGGCTCCTGCCCCTCCATTCCCCCTGCCTCCTTGCAGGCTTTATCTCTGGGTGGTTTGGCTTTGTTTTTCTGTAGGCTGGAATGGCTGAGAACTTCTCAAAGCCCTGGAAATTTGTTTCTAGAGACCTCCTTTCCTCAATTTTTAGCTTTTCTGTCATCTGCTACTTAAAATTGATGAAGAATTTACAGATTTCCATTCTCTTCGGTTTTTTTGCATGGTTTCTTGCTTCTTTTCTTTAAGCCCACTGCTCATGTGGCTGACCTATTGGAAATCTGGACCTTATTTCTGAGCGTTTGTAGAAGACAGTGATTCCTCTCCCGAGGTCTCTTCCTGCAGAACTGACCTGAGTAGGCGGAAAGTAAGTGGCTGGCGCCTCTCCTTTGTTTACCTGAGGTGTTTGCACTTCTTAATCAGAGCAGAATGGAACAGTGAAAGGTGTTCTTGCACTTCTGAATTGGTAAGGTTTTTCATAACCTCCTTGGGGACCAACATGCTATAATTCTTTTCCTTCTAGCTTGAGTGCTTGCTTGTCTCCCAAGGACCCATTTAAGCGTGGATGTTATAGTTCACACTTTTTTTTTCCTTTGAAACTTAAAATTCTGACCTCAAGATCTAAGGTTTTTCCCCAACTGCTTTTGCCTTTTATCTCTTTCCTCCCTCCCTTTGTCCTGCAGCCTCCCTCCTCCCAAATCCCCCATTCTGCATCCTCCTTCCTGTTGTGAGAGTCCTTGGGAGCTTTTTCTGTGGAATCCTTTGCATTCCACCCAGAATGGCCTGGGGACCAAACAAGGCACCACCCTCTGGCTGTGGTTTTCTCAGACTGGGAACCTCTCAGTAGAAGGAAAGAGGAGCCCACACTTGGCCTCCTGTCATGGGAGCTGCGGGACATTTTCCCTGAGAAGTCTAGGCACCTGGGACGGGCAGGGCAACAGGAAGTGCAGCTGGAGAAATGCAGCCCATGCACATGCTTAGTCTCTTGTTCGTGTTCTTTGTTCTTGTGATGAAGCAAGAACCAACATGTTTGAGTGATCATCACTAAACACGTTTCTTTAGCCTTCTCCACTTTCCCCCAAGTCTGCATGAAAGGTGGTGCTGGTGTCACGTGATTGCCACTCTCCTAACATGTTCCACACTGTGCTACACACCCTGTGACAACACCCACTTCCCTAGACATCACTCTAGGGAGGAAACTGGACTCCCCTGGAGATTGTTTTCAAGCAAATACTGTAGTATTGTGGCAGGAAGAGACCTTTATGGTTCACATTTTAGACAGTGGTTTAATAAAACCCTGCAGCTCAGGGCCCTGTTCCCCTTTTGCCTTCTTCCCAGGTATATGCAACCTGTGAGGATCAACACAAATGGCAGACAAAACCAGCTGAGCGGCCAGGCAGCGCTTTGAGATATTTCAGTTATTAAGAAATAGCAGTTTGAAAACATTCCTAAAAGCTCTAGTTTTGTAGAACCAGAGTTATGCCTGTCATCTCTTGTTAGGGATACATCAGAAGTGACGTATCAACTTAGCAGAAATTGGATTTTTATTTTTATTATGAGAAAAATAAAAGGGGCGGTTTCTTTTCTACCCACATAGCAACTGGAAAAACCCTGTGAGAGTGGGCAGACTTTTGATTTTATCCGAACTGTCATTGCAGCCAGCCTTTCAGCCAGAGACACCAGCCCTGACTTTAGAGCCGGGGCTCCGGCTGTGTGGAGTGAGCCGGGGGAGTCGGCGTGGCCAGGGAATTGAGGAGGGGGGAGCACTGATGGTGCTCCCTACCGGACCCCGGGGCTCAGCCCTGGCAGATGGGACGCTTGGCTGGCAGGAAAACAGCTTCCTGCTCCTTTCTCCTCAGGTCAGGTTGCTGGAACAACAGAAGAATAAAACCATAGGTCGCTGTGGGGCCCTTCAAGCCATCTTATCCAGGAAGAATTGGAATCTGCTGTCTTTTAGAAAGTCAGGAATGAAACCCCTGGGGGTGTGTGTGCTGTGTGTGTGTTTTCTGGTGGCCCTGACGTGTGTTTTCTTGTGCTTCACACAGATTGAAAGGCAGTGGCATGTTGATGTTCTGGGATTCGTACCGTTTTCAGTCATATGCATTTGGACCGTGGTCACTGCCCGCAGACCTGCCTGTGGTGGCGGGAGGCCTGTGTCTGTGCTTGCCCGTGGCAGCTGCTGGCCACCTGTGGCCCGTCAGCTCTTGGAGTGAGGCGGGGATGACTGAGTGACTCATTCTGCTGGATGGTAAATTATTCGAACCGCCACGGGTGGTGAGCAGCGACCATGTCAGACAGCACAGCCCCGGAGCTGAGCTTCGAGTCACCCCCACGGCCGTCGAGTGAATGACACGTGAGCACTTGCGCTCGTGTGCAGACGCTCCTGTGTCCTGGACTTGTTTTCCTTTACTTTAGGGGAAGTTGGAATGAAGGCTGTGTAGGGTCATTATTAATGTGTGGCAGGGAGAGTTGCCATTTGATTTTTAAAGCAAAGCGCCTAGAGGTAGCCTGGTTTAATGTACTTGAGAAAAACATTAATGAGGAGTGTGTGGATTCTGCCCTCAGAATCCTCAGAATCCACGCTTTTTGGTCGAATGAAGAAAGCTGGTTAGTGGGTAATGAAAATGCAATCTAATTAGCAGATGGATTTTGCTCATTTATCAAATACTAGGTTGCTCTCGATGTTTCACATGGCCCCCTTCACTCTCGGTCGTGGGGGAAGCCAGGAAACCCGTGCTCCTACAACCTAGAGGTTGGGCTGTGAGAGCCCAGCGGAGGCCCGTGAAGAGTCAGCGGCTTCTCTGAGGACTGGCAGCAGAAGGCCTCTCTGGGACCAGTTGCCCGCGTTCTGGCCCTTGGCCCTGGAGGACTGAGGGTGGGTTTGCGTGGTGCCAGTTACCCCCCGCATGTTTCTTGAGCTGGCAGAAGACAGTGTGAGTGGAGAGTGAGCCCCAGGTGTGAGGATTCAAGCAGAACAATTTCACTGAAGAATTGGGGGGAGAGGGGGCAAGGTTGCATAGGGGGGGCTGGAAGGGCAGTTTTAGAAGGAGAAAATTGGGCCTCAAATAACCTTTTGCAGTTCTTGAATGAGGGTATTAAAGATTGAAACAAAAGGTAGAGGTCATTTTGTGTTTATAGAGTAAAAATTGAGGTCCAGGGTTACTAAGGATACTGGGAATTAGGAAAAAGATTGCAGCGTTTCCTTAATGTTTTCTTTCAAATTCATGAGCAGTTACACTCACCAGCACCCCCAGCCTGGTTCATGGTGCCCGGTGTTGTGCTTAGCTGGTTGTCTGGTGAACACAGGCGACTTCTGCCTTCCTCCTGAGGGTGGCCAGGGCACTCGTGGCGAGAGGCAGCCTTTGGCCGCAGCACCTCAGGTGGGTTTTGGTCTCTGGAGCCTCTTGTTTCTTGAGTTCCTGATGATCGGCTCCTTCTCTCTTTTAAGCTGTCAATTTAATGTTCCGCTTGAGGAAGCTGGTTCCTTCCCCTTCCTGCTGACTGGCAGATTCTTTTATTTTTGGTTTAAAAAAAATACCTGATTTGTGCCATCTAGTCCTTCAGCCTGCCATCCAAGAATGTCCGGTGGAATAATTTGGATTACTGTCCACAGCCTGGTTAGTGGTGAAGGCCCATGATGAGTGATGATGTGGCAGGTATGGGGGGGGTGGTGGTGTCCAGATTCCCCAGTCACTTCTAAGGTTAGAGACGCGCAATCAAGTTGTAAGCGTCGGTATGCCGTCCACAGTTCATCTACTGCACAGTTCATCCCATCCACATGAAGGAGGAGAGCTGGCGTCGGTCACCTTAAGTTGGGACATGGGGGTAAGTTACGCTGACTGGTATGTGGTGGGTGTTCAATTTGTTGAGACCGAGTTGTTGAGTTTTCTTATCTTCAGGTTTCCTACGTTAATAGATGGTCTGTGGTGTGAGCTCTGAGTGTCACATTCAGGAGTAACGTGCCCCGTAATCTCTGTACACTGAGATGCTGTGATTGGTGGCTTGGGGCCCCTCTCTAGGACTTAGAGATGTTCTTCTTAGGAGTTTGGTTTGGGAAATGCTGTTGTTTGACTCTACTCTTCTTTAGCTGCTCTTCGTGGGTCTTTGGGTTTTAGTGTCAGCTACGTCCTGTGACTCCTGAGTCTGTGTCTGTGACTTGCTCTTCTCCCCAGTGTCACGTTGCCTCCCCATCCCCTGATTGGACACCCTAGCCTGGACAGCCATGGAACAGGCCTCTCAGACCAACGCTTTGCACTAAAATCTAAAATCCCTTCTCCGTTCAGTGGCAGGCATCCTTAGGTGCACTCCCTGGAGTTGTTGTGACTAGAGCTAGACCCCTGCTGTTAGCTTTGGCTTTGACCCTATCGAGTTGCTCGCCCAGCCTCAGACCTGTGGGAAAGTTGAGTCATCATCACCAGTAACATGTTCCCTGTTGTGGATCCTGGCGCAGAGTGCGCGTGACTTGGTTGTGAATGTGATAACGGAACTCGTAGGATGCTTAAATGACTCCTTACTACTGGGAACTTCTGTGAGTTTTTTCATCAGTGAGAAAAGCTGTCTTTCCTACACAGTTCTAAAATTACCTGTGTGTGTCATGCCATTTGTTTAAAAATGATCAAAAGTGACAGACCGATGGCATCAAGTAACGTGCCTTCCCCATGGGGCAGAGAAAGAACAAAGCCCTGTAAATTACCAGGTGCTGAAGATGGCACACACATCTCTAGGTAGTTAGTCATATTTTCAGTCAATCTGTTGCAGGAGCAAACGGGGAGGAGAGTTAAGAAGGGATTCCCTGAGTTATGTCTGTTTCCCTGAGGTTCTGCAGGTTGGATCACATTAGCTTCCGCCAGAAGCCGTTTTTCCTTTGAAAGCTTCAAGAAGACATTCCTCTGTTTCTGAAGTGAAGATGATTCCTTTTGAGAATACTGCTGTAACCTTGGCCCCATTTACATTTCATCCTTCCAGGCTGTGTTTGTCAATTGGTTTTGAGATTTATGTTCTCTAGTGTTGAATATTGCCTTGTTTGCAGTTTCCAGATTTTCTTAAAGGTCACTGGAGACTAGAGCTCTTAAATATCCGTTTACATTGGGCAATAAACTGAGCTTCTGATACTTCTTGTGGTTGTGGAGAATGGAACGAATATTTTGCTTGTAGGCTTAATTTCACCTTGCCAATGAAACTGAAGAAATTTGTCAAGGAAACTTGACTTTGAACGATTGGGGTACAGAACAGACCTTATTTGAGCTGCTGTCTCTGTCTTACACTGCGAGATGAAAGCTTAGAAAAGATGCCTGGGGTGGTCTTGATCAAGCCTGCTGCGCGTGGCCCACCCGAGGCTCGTCGGGAGATTTGCTAGTGAAGAAATGCGCGCTCTGCCCCATCAGTCCTGTTCGGTGTTACCACAGCCTGCTCCCTCCCAGTGTGGCTCAGGGTCTGTCCTCTGCTGTTAATGTTCTCACCTGTAAATCTGAAGGTGCCCTTTCCAGCGATGGCTGCAGGACCTGGTAGATGATTTATAAAGGTCAAGATGAGGACTATTTTCAGGCCGATGGTCAGTGAGAAGCTGCAGAGCCGCACACTTTGTTTCAGAAAACGTGCGCTTTAAAGTGAAATGTCTTCATGTGAGTTATTCGGAGTGGAGAGCGCTCTCGCCCTGCTCTCTAAAGAGGCACGGCGTTTCATTTCCCTAGTGCTGGCACGTGTCTTTTGGAGTCCCCTAGTTCACGAGTTAGTGGCTTTTCTCCGCGGTGACCTTTGTCCCAAGACCCTGGCGTGCTTGTATGAGAGGTGCCGTATCTGTACTGGGAAAGCCTTGATGGAGACTTGTTGGCATCTCTCCTTATCCCCAGGTGGGCCTAGTCGGAGTGGAAAAGGCCTTTTCACGAGAGAATATGTTACGTGCTGGGCAGAGCATGGGGCAGTTATCTGTCAGCCTCTGAAGCTTTTGGTCAGCAAGCCAAGTTCCCGCATAGTAAGAGGACGAATGGATTCTTGAAAGCTTGGCTGCTGCTCTTAACAAGGGGGTTGAAATGAAAAACCAAAATCCTTGATCTCGAGTTTATTGTGTTAATGCTAGCTACATCATTCAGGTTTCTTGTAGGTAGAATTGATATTTTGTCCTGCACAAAGGAGATGAAGATTTTTCCGTCGTGCGTGCGAATGCCTAAGGAAAGGGGACAGGTGAACGGCGTCAGCGCTGGGCGACTGAAGCTGAACGCAGGTCTCTGTGCTGCGGGCCATGCTCTCTAGGCCTCGGTGCTACCTCTCAGACGTCCCTTCTCTGCACCTGCAGTGTTCTGCTGTCTGGTGTCGGGATGAAGGGCGCCTAGTGCCCGCAACTCGGCCCTTGCTGCCCGGCTTCTGCTGCGCCTCCGCGCTCGGAGTTTCGAGCACCGTTCCTGGTCGCGGAGTGGATGTCAGTGCCGAGTGGAAGTTGGCAGAGCTGCTCTCACTCCTGGGGAAGAATGGCAGCTTGATGGTCGTACATGAGAGAGTCTGCTTTGGCAGCTAGACTTTCAGACGGCGATCGTGCATGGGGCCACCGCCCACCTTCGCTGGCACGTCCCCCGCTGGTGCCCCTTGAAAAAGTCGACGGGTTCAGACCTGGACAGGCAGCTAAACAGCAATGACAGCACCCACCGGCACTGTCCATAAATAGGCGACTGCGTAGACGGGCTGTTGTTCGTGTGAGACCGAAACGTTCATTGGATAGTCTCAACTATTCCAAGACAGGAAATGCTGCGAGGGATCATCATTACCACGGTGTTTGCCTAAAACAACCACGTAAAGAGTGTTCAGGATTTCTGACGGAAAACTTGAGCTTGTTTCTGTGAAGCATACATTTTCAGTTTAGTTTCTGGTGTGACATGACTATAGGCAATTTCTGATGATTTTCTCACAAACTTATTTTCATTATTTGGAAGATCACCATTCAGTGAAAATGGTAGCAGATGCTACAGGTATACTGCATTTTCTTGGTTGCTGAAAACATTTTTATTAACCAGACATAGGGAGTTCCATCTCTGTGAATTTAGTTTCAGAAATAATTATTCTTTAAATCTAGCAGTGGTCCCTCTCTCCGAATGGCACAGGTAGTAGTCATTTTGTTGACAATGCACAGAGATTTGGAATCTAGGCGAAGCCAGCCAGCACTCTTTAAGCGCCTGCATGTTATTAGATGCAGTGTTTGGTGCCGTCACTGATACGGAATGTGCCTATAGGCACCCAGTGCACACGACGTGAGTAACAGTGTCGTTCACACCAGAGGATTTCCAGAGCATGGGCCTGACGCAATCATGCCACCACTGCACTTCACGTAGTTCACAGGGTCTCCCCTTGTTGGTGATGCCTCATTTGCTTCTAAGTATTCTCTTGCCTCACTGACTTTCCTCTGACCATTGCCCATCCAGCCTCATGATGGTAGGAACTGTTGGATGCTCAAAACTAACCGTGGATTTGATCCTAAGCCAGAGCTTTTTGGCCTCCTGGCCCAGGCATGTAAACTCTGCTTGTAGGTGGGCTAGCTTGGGGTTTCTTTACATTCCCCCCTTTCTCCCTTCACGGTCAGTCTGACAGCTGATTCTACTGGCTGGCTCTGCTTGCAGATCCTGCCCATCTTTTCTTTTTTAAGTTGAAAGCGGCAAATTTATTCAGAGAGACTTAAACAGAATAAAGGAGATAGAAAAGTAAGACTCCCTGGAAAACCTTCAGGGAGGGGTGAAAATATTACCCCCTCTGATGAACTCTTTTAACACCTTTACTACCCCCTTCTGCCTGAATCAGTCGTCTCCTAACCTTACAGCAGCCAGGAGGGATGTGGGTATAACTTGGCTTCTTGCTGGCTTCTCCCTTCGGAATCCACCAAGAATTTCCTTTTATCGCGATAAATGCCCCCAGCTACCTCTCCCTTCCTAATTTATTTTTTGCCTCACTGGCCTTGTTTGGATGTCCTCAGCTCTTAGTACTTGCCTTCTTCTCTGCCTGGAAGGTTTCCTCCCCCAGGTAACCATATACCTCGTTCCTTACTTCCCATAGATCACACGACCCCCGACAGCATTACCTTGCGTAACGAGCACCCCCACTCCCTTTGTTTGCCCAGTCTTACTTGTCCCTTCCAACTTACCACCTTCCAACTTACCAGCTGTTACCCAGTGTTACTCCTTGTCGTCTGCTCCCTCCCACGCTGGACTGTACGCTAGCGCTGTGTGTGCTCTGGCCATTGTGCATCTGTAGCTCCCAGGGTGGTGCTTGGCACCTCGGAGGGGCTCAGTAAGTACTAAGATGGGATAGACACCCTGTCCTGGAAATGGTTGTTTACGTGACGGTCATTGTTGCACTGCTAACCTTTTAAGGGGGGCAGTCCAGGCCCTGGTCCCGCCTGGGCCCCCAGCCACTGGGCCTCACTCGTTGCTGGCGTCTGGAATTGGGCGGTTCTCGTGGCTCTCCTGCTGCTTTTGTTTGAGCGCTATCAGGTTGACAAAGGTGACAGGTAACACATTTTGTCAAGCTAGTGAGAATCACAGCCAGATGAAATAGCTCAGAGATGGAAAATGGTGGATTGAGTTTTGGTTTGGGCTTTATTTTGTAGTCAGCTGTTTTGCCTTTTCATCTAAGATTCATCGTATTCTAAGTGATTTTAGGGCTGCTCAGTGAGTTTCTGTTTTCTTGATAGAATCTGTAGCTGTGAACTAGATGTGCGGTGTGAGTGCTTGAGGATGTTCGTATTCACGGGTGTGTATTTGTATTAAGCATAAAACTTACCGTCATTCCTTTCACCAAGTGCTAGCGCTTGAGTGCAGCAGATTTCTGCGCGTGGCGGGAGCTCTGCGGCCGGCAGAAGCCCTGTGCCACTTCGCCGTTAATCAGCCTCTTGTGCAGTGCTGGACACGGCCACAGCCCGGATGTTACCTGCTGATAAAGGACACTAAGCCTTAACGAGGAGACAGCTCAGCCTGTCACTCTCTGGGGTTTTCCACCAGGGCACACAGTTGCAAGGTGATGGTAATGAGATTTGCTTAACAGACCAGGAAATACAAAGAGTCACCGAGGCTACAAGTGGCCGGCTGCCTTACCTCAGTGTTTTAAAGCCCTAAACTGGAGGCCACGTTTCCAAGATGGCGCCTTTTTGCCACTGCAGATCTGAAACAAGTATTCCCAACAGAAGGCCACCCGGCAGGGATGGTCTCTTCCGTGTACTACAGAAAAGGCCCCGGTGGCGTCTCAGCAGGTTCCACCTCTACCTTCTCTGGGAGATCGGGGGGGGGGCTTCTGTTCTCGCAGCTTTTCCTCTCTGGAGTGGCCAGCTTTGGGGTGGCTGGAACCTGGAATGCTCCCTCTTCCGGCCGGAGCCTGGAATGGCTGTCTTAGGGCCTGCGGCCTCTTACATAGCCGGTGTCAGAGTCTTGCCTGCAGAGCCTGTCTCCGCCTGGCGGTTTCTCCTCACCCCTGCCCCTCTTAATGGGGGTGCCTTGCATTTCAGACCCGGCTCCCGCAGAGTGGGGCTCCCTGTGCCCAGACACCTCTCCTGGGTGTTTGCTTCGCTGTTGGCAGCGCCGGGAGCTAGTGGCGCGGCGTGGCGGCGGCGCTCCGCGCAGGCCTTGTATGCCAGCTGCCCCTTCTTTTTGTTAGGCTGTCCCAGGGCTCGAGCTGTTCCTGACTAGCTGGTGACGCGCAGTTCGTGTGTTTTAACAGCTGCACTGAACTGTAGTTCACGAACACTTTCCCACCTAATGCTTTCGATGTAATAGCTTCGGGTGAATTTACCGATGTGCTCGCCACCCCCACGATTCGCAAGCGTTTCCTCAGCCCCGGAAGAGACCCTCTGGCCAGAGACTTCGCGTCCGTCTTCTCCCCTCTGAGTCCCACCCAGATAGATGGCCCCACGCGCGCCTTCCGCGTCTGCGCAGCCGGGCCGGGCCTCACGCGCCGCTCCGCCCCCCCCCGCCCCCCCCATCTGTCGGTGCGTGTGCCGTGGCCGGTGGTCGCCTGCTCGCTGTTCATACTCATCATTGCTCCTTCGGTGTGTTGCTTGTGCTCCCAGTTTGGGACCACGAGCTCAGAGAGCCCCCGCAGACCGGGCTCGGCGTGTGACGTCACTCCGCAGACCCTCCGGCTGGCCAGAAACGCCCACACTTCAGGACGTTTCCTTCGTCTTGTCACTCGGCTTCGGCGTCTGTGCCGTTGCTGTTGCGGGCGGCGCTTTGAGTCGGCCCGGCGCGTCGCCGCCCGTGCAGTTGCAGCGGTGTTCGCGGCCCCCGTGAGACGTCGCTTGGAGTAGAACAGCGCAGGTGCTCGCTCTGTGGGCGCCTCCGCCAGACACGCAGCTAGAGTTTCGAGCAGCCATTTGCAGCTGTGGGTGACTGTTGCCCAGGGGTCCGCGGCAGCCTGGACGTAGTTGGCCTTGTTCTGTTGGGCGCGTGCGCTGTGCCGGCAGAGCCTGTGAGGGCCAGGACTCTAGCCGCCCGGACAGCAGAGAGTGACCCGGCCCGAGACGCCGCCGTGCGGCGGGGACAGTGAGCTGTGGACGCTCCTCAGCCTGCGAGTGGAGGACACGCCTCTTGCAGGCCCTGTGCAAGATGCGGACTTAGGTGTACACTTGGCAGAACCGTCACATTTGACTGTGGGAAAGCTGCCGCTTGTGCGACGGGCGCGTTGGTGAGTTCTTTCAAGAAAGGGAGAATTTAAGATCTTTTGGGAAAACCTCCGTGGGCATCCTAATTTTGGAGAAGTCTTTTCGGATTTGATAATTGTTATTTAATTTTAACTGCGTTGTTAATGGGGATGTAGATTTTTGCTCTTCTGGGTGCGGTCCCGACCTGTTGTTTGTCCTGTGGTTTATTATCGTATCTTCTTGGCAGATGGTCCGGCATTTGTCAGCGTCTGCCCATCTTCATTCTCCCAGTTTCCTCCCAAAACTTTTCAAGGGGTTGAGGAAATGCAGCTCCCCAAAATGAACCCGTTTTTGATTGTGGATTTTCATTCTGTGTCTCCTTTTTTGATACTAAAGTAGGTTGTTCTCTATAGTTAGGCTCCTCCGGGAGGGAGTTTAGAGACTTCCGCGGAATTGACTGAGTTTAAACTTAAATTCAGTGACCCCAAGTGCAGAGACTTTCATGGTAGGGGCGCATGCAGCCGTTTGCTGCTGTGCCTGGATTTGGTCAGGTGAAAGAACTTTACAACCAGTTAGTTTTTTTTTTAAGATTACAAATAATTTTTTTGTGTATGTTGTTATAGTCCCCATGTTTCTCCCACCACCATAATGTCACACTTGACCTGTCAGCCATATTCCCTCCTGCTCCTTCCTCTCTAGCTTTGTCTCCTCCCTCCCTCCTCCTCCCTTGTTGGATGTTTCATTTCTGTGGTCAGCTTGTTAGTTTTGGCTATTTTTTGTCCTTTCATTTGACTTATCTATGTATTCCACATATAAGTGAGACCATCAGGTATTTCTCTTTTACCTTTTCACTAATTTCTGCTAGCATCAACCCTTCCAGCTCCATCCATGTTGGTGTGAATGCCATGAGCTTGTTTTTTTTTTTTTTTTGAGACTAGGTCTTGCTATTTTTGCTGGTGGAACTGCAGGTTCACATTACCCGGGGTACCACAGACTCAAGCCATTCCCAGGTAGCTGGGATTATAGGTGCGCGCCACCATGCCCAGCTATATTTTTTTGGAACTAGGTTTCAGTATGTGCCCCCGGCAGGACTCGAACCGTGCACGATCCCTGACCCCGGCTGTGGCTTCCTAGGCTGCTGTTTACAGGCATGTGCCACCATGCCTGGCCGCTTGTCTTTTTGATTGCTGAGTAAAACTCCATTTTGTAAATATACCACAACTTTTTTATCCACTCGTCTGTGTGAGGGATTTGGGTTGTTTCTGTGTCCTGACTGTTGTGAATGGTGCTGCAATAAACGCAGAAGTGCAGGTTTCTTTCAAATTCATGTTCCTGTGCCCTGGGGGTGATTCCCAGGCATGGAATCACTGGATCATATGGTACAGTCGTTTACTTTTAAGTGAAAGAACTTTACTCCTCACTGCATCATTTTCAGATAAAACCCTGTCTGAGCTCTGCAGAGCTGCACGGATCTGCCGACTGCACACCTCAGTGTGGCCCTGCAGCCCTGTCAGTGATTCCTGGGTGTATTTTGAGGTATTCTCCACAGTGTGCTGCTCTTGATGAGATGGCCTCATTTTTCATTCAGTGAGTCCAAGTGTTAGAGTGACATTCCCCTTCCCTAGAGCAAATGCCATTCCATTCTCTTCCCCAGGATGTTGATGCGAAAGGGACCGGGAATGCAGATTGATATCCCTTCGGGAGCAAGCCACCCAGCTGTGGCTGCCTTGTGGTGGGTTGGGGTGGCTGCAGCTACTGCCCCTGGAGAATGGGGAGCTCTCAGAGGCCTTCCACATTTGACAGCCTCATTTGTTCCCACATGAGAATCCCAAGCGTTTGTGGAGACAGGGTAGATGCAGAAATGGCGAAGGCAGAAGTTCTTGAGGTGCTTTAGTTCTTGATTTAGACTTTCAGACATAGTGGCTGCTACTACCGACCCTTGATGAAGATCTGGCAGGCAAGATGGATGTTTCCCAGATGCTATTTTCAACCTGAGTGCCTACAAGGACTCTGTTTGCTTGACCTACTGTGTTGGACAGCTGACATCTAATGCTGTGTAATTTAAAGCTGACGAGCCTTGTGGCTAAACGTCTAGACCCTGGATATAACAAGTAGCTGTGATTTTGGTCACCTCCAAAATCCTACTTTGGCATTGGTAGATGTACGTTTAAACTGAATAGGGTTGTAGTTAGGGTGACCATATGACCTAGTTCCCATATTGTTTTCCTGAATAGTTACTAATTTCTTGATACCCAGATAGTCTGTTTGGATGACAAATTTTACGTGTCTCCTTGTAGTGAAGGTTAACATGAATAAGATGCTTGGTATGTGTTAGGCGCTCCATGAGGGCTTACTTTAGGGACTCCTGTTTGTCCTACCTTCTCTACTTCAGCTTATTTCCTACCACCTTTTCCCCCTATAGCTGCCAGCAAAGGCAGTGATTTAATTGAACACTTTTTATTGAAGCTCCTCGTACCTGGAATGTTTGCTCCTTCTCTTTGTCTTCTGTGCTCTTGGTTTGTGAGCCAGCTTGAACTCCATGTTAATTTTGGACTCATGAAATGCTTTCTTTCCCAAATAAAGGGTCACCATAATGTGCTCTTGATTCAGCCAGCTCTGTGGAGGACAGGAGAAAGTCATTTGTTGTTCATCCTCATGTGCCAGGCAGGGAAGTGGGAGCTAAGAATGCAGCAGCAGACACATCAGGCCTCACAGAGCTTCCAGCTTGGAGGCAGACAGCTGTTCATCAAGCCTCACCAAGTACACGTGAAATTGCTGTTGTGGAGAATGTGTCTGGGGACACATTAGGGGAGATTCAGCCTAATATTGGGCAGGAAAAGACACCCTGAGGAAGTTGCTGTTGAACTGGGTGACCTGAGTAGGTGCCTGAACCGGGTGAGGAGAAGGGCCTCACCAGAAGAAAGAGCAGGGAAGTGTGAAGGGGCAGGGTGGCAGGTGGTGCAGAGTGGTATGTGGTGAGGCCTGTAGATGGTGGTTAGGATCTGGGGTTTCGTTTAACAGGAGTGGGAAGTCACCGAGAAATTGAAGGTGGGAGGACTGAGGTGCTCACCTAAGCCTGTTGGAAGGAGCATCCCCACTGCAGTGGCGGAAGAGGAGCCTGAGGGGAATGGATTTAAAAGGGATGCCAGGGCTGGCTCAGGCGAACTGTTGCGTGGTCTAGACTAAGGTGGTAGTGTTGGAGGTGACCCAAAGAAGAGGAGCTGAGAGAAATTGCTGAGGCAGCAGGGCAGGATTGGTGTGCATCAGGGCGAGAGAAAGGCGGCTGTGCAGATGCTGCACCGGGTCCAGCCGCGCAGCCGAGCAGGCTGTTTGGAAGAGCGCCCGCTTGGGCCAGAGCGTCACCTTGGTTGGGATATGTTGAGGGGCCTTGGTGTGTCTGAGAGGAGTCCTCCCACAGGAGAGGTGGGGTGTGGTACCTACAGGCTGGTGACACCTGTGAGGTTGACTAGGACAGAAGCAGATGGTAAGAAAGGAAGGCTCTAGACAAGGGGGGAGGGGCAGTACCAGGATTGTCATCCCTGTCAGACCATTGTGTGGACAGTGGCTGCGACACAGTGAGGAAAGGGCTTTGGTAGGTATTGTTTCTGTGAGCGTGCTCCGCCGGCCATCATGGTTCCTGACGGTCAGTGGAGGAGCTGCACAACTCAGCAGTAGAGGTGGGATGGGGGCGCCGGGTGGGGGTGGGGGGGGCGCCTTCCTGGAGCTGGACCGTAGACATGCCTGAAGGCCAGCAGGGGCCAACCGAAGGGACAGGGACTTGGGTCTGTGTCTGAGCAGATGGGTTCTGGGGCTGGCAGGAGTTTGGAGGTTGCTGGGGCTCTCGGGAGAGTGAGCCCAGAGAGGTGAAGGGAGCGTCAGGGCCGGGAAGGTCAGTGACTTGTGCTCCAAGTGGTGAATTGTGTGGTGTGTGAATTGTTATCTCAAAACTGCTTTCAAGATGTGGTGGCCTGTCAGATGCTGGCTGGCTGCACTGGAGGACGAAGTTCAAGGAAGTGAAAAACACAGAATGTTCTGGTCACAGAGATCACCGAGGAAGCTGTTGGCTAACCTGTGTGGGAGACGAGATGATGGTGATTTGAAAAAGGCAATTTCCATTGCACGCAGAACAGCAGCTGAAGTGCAGAGCTGATTAGGGTTTCACTGGTAGACACTGAACACTAAATGAAGCACCTGCATGTGACTGGACGTTTGACAACCACAGGTACGCTTACTGTGACGGGATGAGGAAGAATGAATGCACTTCAGCAGCTGCGCTTGGTGCCAGCCTCCAGCGTCCTGTGGAGAGTGACCTGAGCCACTGACTGAACTCGGGGGCTGGGAGCATGGGTGGAGGGCAGGCTTTCGAGGCTCAAGAGGAGATAGTGTTGCAGTTGCGCTTCATGTGTCACCATTCAGTGTGGTTTCCTTCTCAACCATGCGGTAGGATTCCCAGCCCCGCCCGCCCCCCAGCGCGGTGCCTTCTTGAAGGTGAGGATGATGTCGGCTTTGTGGAGCGCTTGAGTCACACAGTGTACCGCCGGGCATTAGCTCATGTGGTAGATGGTGGTTGTGACTGGTTGCTAATTATTCGCTGTTACTGAGCGTGCACATTTGTAAAGCACTTCACAGTCTGCAGGACCATTGCATTTGGTGTATTCAATTAGCTTAATTCTCGCAGTGACTCTAGCTGGCGCCACCCCTCTCCTGCAGTCCTGTGGCTGAGCTTGAGGGCAAGAGGCCCCTGCCTACGCTGTGCCCTGGGGACGGTGCCCAGAGCTGGGGCTGCCTTTCCCTGTGTTCTCCCAGTGGTGTCTTGGGGGCAGGTCTCCTGGGCCTGCTTAAATAGTGGCTGGAAGTGGTTCTTCAGTGAGGTTGGAACCCTGGACATGACTGAAATTTTAGGTACTTTTCCCAGAAGGGTTTTGAGAACTTATGAGGTGTTTGTGGCTGGCACTCAGCCCGTTTGGAGAGTTTGAAGCAGTCTGGGCTAATGAGGACTGGTGCTGGGTCACTGGCTGCTGAGGCCTTTGGCCTGATTAGATTAGCACAGAGCTCGCACAGGGTGTCGGTAATAAGGCGAGGCGTGAAGTGCAGGCTGATAGACCTGGAAACTGGTGAGAGGGATGGTTTGAATCCTGCGGGGACTGCCTTTGGAAAGGTGTAACTTCTCAGTCCATCTGAATATTCTCTCCACTCCCCATGTGAGTAATGAAGGCTTCTTGTGTGCTTAAAAGTTTTTTATCGGAAGACCTATTCACACTTCCTAGGTGATCTCAGGGTTTAAAAAACTACATTTTTATCCTGATCCTTGATGCCTACTTAATGACTTTACGGTTTTTGAGGTTTTTCAAATGAAGCATGATTATACCTGTGCTCCTGACTTTGCCCCAAAACGCAGAGGCTGGCACCTTCAGCCAGCCAGCTCCTCATGCCAGGATCCTCGGAATCCTTCCTAACGCTCTCACGTTCACCTCTCAGATTCCCAGCTTAGCATCACATCCTGGTGACTCTTAAGAAACACAGAGAAAATAAGACGGGGACTCCCCGTCTCTGCAGCTGCCTCTCCCATCTGCACAGCCACCGTGGCCACATGCCTGGGTCACTGCGGGAAGCCCCCTTCTCTGCAGTCTCAGGCTCCAGTCCCTTCTTCCCTTTGGGGCTATTGCAGTATCTGTCAGGTGTGATCTCGCCAGGAGTCAGCCCATGCCTCTCTCTGCCCCTCGGTCCCGGTGATGTGACTGTCAGGCCCTGGAGTAGGAGCAGGGGCCCACACTGGCCTGCAGGCCTGTGCTGATTTTTGGCCCCTTCACCTCACGTATCTCATCCCCTACCCTCTGTCTCTTCGAGCCCTTCCAGGCCCACTGGTCTCCGGTACCTGGAGCGTGCTGCCTCAGCTGCTGCTTCTGGACACTCACGCCTCTTTGCTCATCGCTGGACCAGTCTCCCTTCATGTGTCCCCGCTCTTCCTCTCCAGCCCTCACACTTGGGGGCAGAGCGCCCTCAGGGGTGCTCTTCCTGATGGGCTGCAGCTGCAGCTCTCCTGCACTCCCTGTCCCCACTGGCTTCTGCGTTGAAAGTCTTTTACATGCACTGGATCATCCTTCTGGTCATGGTCTTGCCCCACTCCCTGGAGCACCAGCTCCGGCGGGCAGGGAGCTTTGTGGTGGGGGGTGGGGTGGGGGTGGGGGTATCTCTGCTGCCTTCCTTTTAGCAGCACCCAGCAGACAGTCAGCAGGCCTTTGTGCATGACTGGGTGAACGGGAAATAGATTTCTTTCGGTTGTTTGTTGAAGTGTCTGATACCATGTTTCCTGTTAACTGGATTGAGCAGTGACTGACAAGACACTTGGATATTTTTGTCTTCCTTACTGGAGGGCAAAAAAATTCCGTTGTGGAAGGAGAGGGCATAGTGAGTGTTTCCTTAATCCGTCTGTGCAAATTCTCGCCCAAGTACATGTAGGGAAAGATGCCACCTGGAGGAGCTGGTGATGGCACCGGGTGGCAGGTGATGCAGGGTGTGTGGGGGTGGCCTTCGCAGGAGCTGCTTTAGAGTCATGGGTGGGGTGGCCTCCCGGGATGAGATTGTCCAGTGGGGCTGGTGACTTCTCTCTGGTCCGTGTCATTGTGTTATTGAGAGAAAAAAAATGGAATGGGGTTGCCACAGGCACCTTCTCTGTAAACCCGTTGTTGTAAAGACACAGTTGTTGCGTTGTCTGGTTTGTAGATCATTTCTAGCAAATTAAAGTGTCAGCCGCCCTTCTCGGCACCATCTGATAACTCTCTGGGCCCTTTCCTCAAATGTCACTTTGCTGTATGTTGGTTCCTGTGTGATGAAATGGAGAGGAAAAAAAAATACATCTTCTGCTACTATGTTTTAGAGCTGAACGTCAGTGGCACTTGGGTTGAATTTTGCTTTGGATTGCCAGTGTTGTTCATTATCTGAACGTTACACACACGCACACACATTTCGGCTTCCTGAATTTTTTCCTTTCTGCAGAAAGAACTAATTCACATTTCTTTATGTGAGTAGAAAACAGGACATGATTCCTAAGTGAAGTAGTGGTGAATGTGCATTTGGGTGTTTTTTCCTCCTCTTTGAAAGCTATTTTTGCACTATGTTTGAAGACCGTTACCTCGTTAACCCTGGAGAGATTCTCTGTTCCTGAAAGTATCCAGTATGTGCCCAGCGTATCTGAGAGGTTTTTGCCCTCGGCTCCTTGTTTTCCCGGCAGACCTTCAGATGTTTCCCAAGGCAGAGAGGGACACTTCGGTGCTGTTCGCTGTTAGGTTTCTTTCTTGCTTGACTGGCTGCTTCCTGCTCATAACGCTGACCCAGGGACGAGCAGCATGTGTCTCTGGCCTGCCGTTGCGGGCACTGGCGGCTCTGGCGCTGGCACTTCATTAACGTCTGTTTAGCAGGCGATTCATCTAGGCAGAGCCTTTGCAGGTGCTAGAATCATTTTTCATTTTCTTGATGTATATTTAAAACAATGAATTCCATTTTTGGAAGCTTATTTCCTATATAGACAAGTCATCTAGGTTTGTGCTGCGTATCGTGCTTTTTTCCCTTCTGACGTGGCTTGTTACTGCTCCTTCACCATCCTGTCTTCCAGAGGTGTGTCAGCATCTTCCCTTGAATGTCAAAGGATGGATGACTTGTGTATGGGGAGGTCTTTTCAGGCATCAGGTCTCACCTAAGAGCTTTGGTGAGAGTATATGATAGCTGTCGTGGTTTTGGTTTGACCAAAGAGAATGTTTTCTGCATCTGAGGCGTGTAGTTTCAAGCTGATTGGCCTGTTGTGATCTGAGTGAAAAAAGGCCCGTCTTCTGTTGGCATTTACCACTGTCTCTCTGGCCGTACTGCAAGGAAAACAGATGGTTTCCATGTTGGTCTGTTGCTGCTTGTTTTGCACTAGATCAATGAGGGCAAGGGTAATGGCTTTTCCCTCATTGTACCTTTAGTTCCAAACATCTGGTACACGGTATACAGGAAAGATGGTTGAAAAGATGAAACAGTGATGAAGTCAGTGGTAAATACTTTGCTGTCATGACTACTCCAAAACGGACTTTCAAACAAAATGCCTTTTTCTTTCCCACTGTGAAAGTTTCATGAGAATTGCATTGGTTTGGAGTTTGGGGTTCACTCTTCTCATTGTAAACTCTTTTATAAAACTTTCAGACTTGTTGAGTCCAGAGTTGGGAAGGAGTTTATTAGTTACGTTGTTAGTAGCAATTCAAAAGAATGTTGACATCACTTAATATTCTCTGAACTTGGGAAGATTTTGGGGGAAGCTATTATGTTTTGTTAAGACAGATAATATATCTTGAAAGAATTTTTCCTGGTAAATAACTAGAATAGTAAGTAGATGTGAAGATGTGAAAGAATCTTTCTTTGAGGTCATCAATTTTATTTGAGATGACTCTTCTGCTTGTCCTGAGGAAGACTCTCTGGATGTTTGGAGAACTTACTGGTGACTGTAGATGTCCTATGAGGTGCTTTCCACTCTGAGTTTTTCTTCTGGGGTAGAAAGAGTTTTTACTACAGGTCTATCCATTTTAAAGTTAATATTGTGGATTTTAAACTTCCTTTGTAGAATTGTGCCTGTTATTTGTTGTCCGTAGCTTATACTTTACATTTTCCTTAAAAAAGAGAAAACGCGATTGGTGTACAGGAAGTGTAGTTTACTCTCACACACCCAGACTCTTCACTGCTGGGGGGTGGTAGAGAATCCCCACCATATGCTGAGACCAGAACTGTTTTAAGTGTCACTTCACACTTGCTCTAGCTGTTTGACCTGTGCCTGTGCGAACTTTTTCCAACGGAGTATGAGTTTTCAGGAAGGAAACATGGCAAGATGTTAAAGTAAACCAGTTTCTCTCTTTTTCTCTCCTAGCATTTTTGAAACGTTGGGGTTGTTGGAGTGGTTGGATTTTCCCTGGAATTGAGTGAGAAATTCAGAAGACTGAAGCCCAGGCTTACTGTCTACCTTTCACGGAGGCCTAGCCGTGAGAGGACAGAAGAAGGCACGTGGCGAATCATGACAGCTGACAAAGACAAAGACAAAGACAAAGAGAAGGATCGGGACCGAGACCGGGACCGAGAGAGAGATAAAAGAGACAAAGCCAGAGAGAGTGAGAACTCGAGGCCTCGCCGGAGCTGCACCTTGGAAGGAGGGGCCAAGAATTATGCCGAGAGTGACCACAGCGAAGACGAGGACAATGACAACAACAGCGCCACAACGGAGGAGTCCACGAAGAAGAACAAGAAGAAGCCACCGAAAAAAAAGTCCCGTTACGAAAGGACGGACACCGGAGAGATAACCTCATACATCACTGAGGACGACGTTGTTTACAGGCCCGGAGGTAAGGACCGCTGCATGTGGGCCCGGGAGTGGTGTGCAGGGC
>PVHY01019962.1:0-26438 GCA_004024945.1 Uropsilus gracilis | reverse complement strand
GTTCCAGGGTATGTTTTTTGCCCCTTTGTCAAAGATTAATTGACTGTATATGTGTGGTTTTATTTCCGGATATTCAATTCTGATCCATTGGTCTGTTTGTCTGTTTTTGTACCAGTACCATGCTGTTTTAAGTATTATGGCTTTGTAGTACAGTTTGAAGTCTGGAATAGTAATACCTCCATTCTCTCTTCTGTTTGTGTGTTCTTATTTTTTACATACTGTATCTGCATCATTTGTTCTTATTTCTCCTAATCCTGGGAAACTGAACCTGGCTGTGCCAACTGTTGTTACCATATCACATTGTCTTAACCTTTTCTGCTAGGTCCTTGCACACAGCACATTCACTCACTCATATTCCTGGAGCCATTCTTCTAGACTTCTACCCCTCCTCAAATCTTCAGTCCATGCCCACACTCCTAACTGTGGGGAATATCCTTCCTTCAATTACATTCAAATAGAGAAGCTCTTCCAGATGAAATTCTGTCTTCCACTATCCAGCATCTTATCTTCAACCACACCCATCTTTACTTCCTCCTGTCTCTACACTCTTAGGAGTTGTCTTTTTCTGTGACTGCCAGAGCTAATCACTGCTAAACACTTTTTGTGCTTTCACCCCATTTCTTTCAGGCTCATATCAACAATGCCCGCCAGGTCCTTCACCTTCATACTCTGCTTCTCTCTGCCCTTCTTCTTTGGCACCCATAACTCCTTATATAACCTCCCACACATCCTGATGGTTTTCTATTCTCATGCTATGCTGTATGGTGTTTCATGCCTTGATGATAATTTTGTCCTGAAATATTCTTTGTTTTGCATTCTGGAAAACTATATTCATGTTACAAGATTCAAATTGGGTGATGTGTCCAAGCAAGTTTTCATTTCCTATAACCTGAATTAGTTGCCTGACTTCAAGGTTGCCATCTATACCAAAGCTACCATGGTAAGCTTATTTTACTACCTCTATTTTATCATAATAATGTATGTGTCTGCCTTCCTTAGAGACTAAGTTTTTTCTTGAAGGCCAGAGCTCTGGCTTTATTCGTTTTTGTATTCTCAATGACTAGAACAGTGCCTGTAATAATGTTCTTGAGAAAGAAATACTGGCTTAATTGATGAGTGAGAATGCCTCATAAAGTAAATATCTTTTTTGACATGCCATGGGTCCAATAGCTTCATTTCATAGGCTTCTTTTTTCGGGGGGCATTATGCATTTTATCACAGGACCAGTTTTAAAATCTCAATAGTAATAATAGCAACAGTAATAATAATAATACAATGTTGAAATTTTGGCATAATACTAACAGTTCACTGGGTTAGTTTTAGGTACTATACTAAAATAGTTTACACACATTATGCCATTAAATCCTATGACTATATGCTGAAGTCAATACTATTTTAATTTTAGAGTGAGCAGCTGAGAATCAGGGAGGTTAAGTAACATGCTTAATGTCCTATAACTAGGAAGCTGCAAAGCTAGTTTCTGAAATTTAGCCAGATTGACTGAAAGTTGTATGCCCAAGCACCCCAAGTTCCTTCTCTTCTAGCTGCAGGCTGCTCTTTCCTAGTCCCTGGTCTTGCTCCTTCCCTTGTCACTAGCAATGCTTTTTCTCCACTGACTCGCCTCCCTCTGCAGTCTGAGCACCCTCCTCCCTCCGCCCATGTCAGTACACTGTTAAGACTCTGACGTCGGCGATGTTCTGTTCTATAGTTGTCCACTTAATCTACAACATGTAATGATTTCATTTCTTAATAATCTGTAAGCAATGAAGTACTACTTAGTACTATTTGCTGTAGATAACAAGGATGCTACAGAAACCAGGTATTCCATGGGTGGTTCACCATAATACCGCTTAGGATAGTTGGAAACGTTGAAATTTAATTCACCATTGCTTTCCTACTTTTGTCACTAGGAGCACCTTAGTGTAGAATAAATTCTGCATATTTACCTTAAACAGGGGATGGAGTAAAAAGCAGGACCAGAGTTTATTAGAAAGCCTAGATTAAAAGCCTAGCATATAGAATTCTACCAGAAAGTCCACTGTGCATGAACTTTATAATTCACTGTAAATTCTTTTGACATTAACTTTATCATTTCCCAAAATAAAGGTGTAAAAGCAACAATTCTTTTGGCTAATTTGATTGAACTATCACCTTCTATAGAGTATCTACAAAAGAGCTTCTCTGACTATCCTGAACAGAGAGTTCCTAAGCCCCTGCAGGGAGAGGGAAGTACTAACTCTTCTTTTGAAGAGTGACTTCTATATAAGGGATCCTAAGATCCAGTAGAGGGGATGGCTAAAGGAAAAAGGACTGGAGGGAGAAGGATCCTGGGATCCTGGGTTGTTTTTCTCACCTATAACTCAGATAAGAGTTGGTATTTGAATTAAACCTAAAATGCTTTACTCTTTACTCGAACTGCTAAAACCCATTTCTCAGTGTCAACAGAGGCTATCTGTCAGTGTTCTTTTTCCACCCAAGGTAAAAATATTCCAATTGTGACATCACCATCGGTTGTTACGGAAAGGATTAGGTATCACAAATAAAGGCTTATCACCCTGGAATGAAATGATGGAGTAAATGAAAACACAAGGAACAAAATGCTTGTTTCTTTCATGCATTCTGAGCCTTCCATGTGGAGTGCAATAAAGATGACCTATGGAGAAGGAAGCTTGGTTCAAGTTCTCTGGGAGAGGTTAGAAAAGTAGCAAATTAACCTGTCTGATACCTTATCAGTTATTTTTGAGTAATCAACTAAGTTAACATTCTTGTCTTCCACAAATCATTAAATCATATATCACGGACCCGGAAATCTCCTAGTTCCTCCAGCATAGGGTATGGTTGGAATGTGAGGAAATGTCTGATTAGAAGAACTTTTCCCAACAAAAGAGACTTAGCAATTCCTTTGGAGCTTGAGCCCTTTTTAATCCGAGTAAAGTCCATGTCATTTAGACCAGGAAGGCAAATTGTTCCCAATCTATGGCACTGTTTGATGGGTTAAATTGGAACTTAATGGAATAGCACTGAGAGTTCTAAAAGGAACAATGGGACCTGGAATGCCAACACCTTTATAATCACCGACTGTCAATCACACCAACAGGCAATACAGGACAGGAAAGTGTACTGATATGTGAGTATGGTCGTGGTCTCAGTTAAAGAGTAGCAAGAAGGATCAACATGCAGATAATCTCTTTCATGTCCCTTTCCTCTCCTTTTACTAAGATCCTGTTTTTTTAAGGGACAATCAATGTTGGACATTCTAAGTCTTGCTTCAACTTTCCCCACCCCTCTGAAAACTACAGCACACAGAACAGAGATACAAAAACCCATTACAAAAAACACAAACAAAAATGGTAAATTAAAAGCTACTATCCTGTACCCAGGCAAAAGTGTCAAATCCTTCCACAGTGGCCTTAGTTTGGGGCTCATATATTAGACTCAGTAATTTCTTGCTCAATATTTAAGCATTTTCCCATTGAATGAGCTGCTGTTGATAAAAATCTGCTCATAAAAGAATGTGTGGGTGTCAGAATAACATACAAAATCATGAAACTTTGTGCCACTTGTGCTGGGAAGTGGAACTGTACATCAGGCACTCTTGCTTGTGTTCTTGTTCCAGAGGTCAGCAGAAATGACTCTTTAAGGTTTTTGTCTCCCTGGCATGCTCTCGATAGGGGAGATCTGATTAACATCAATACCAAAGACAGCTTCAAAAGGAAGAAAAATACTAAAAAGTACAACCCAAGACAGTGGACATTTTGCAAGAAGGAACTATGTGTTATCTTTTTGTCTCTTTTTAGGTGATAGGCAAGTACTTGGTACAAAACCTTCCCTATTGTTTATAGCAGGAATGAGTTGCTTGTCTGCTTTCCCCTGGGCATGGACACATAAGTAAGTGGTATGAGCAGCACTGTCTGAGAGAGAGGATTCTACCTGTCACTTCCGAATCAAGTCTACAGTCTCCCACACCGGTTCCAACCATGAGAGATGGCCTATGGGAAGGTTTGTTAGCAGCCAAGGGAGGATGGATGGTTTGGCCTCCTTAAACACTCTGCAGTCTGTACTGATGGCTTCTGCCTGTATGTTTCCACCTTTGCCAGCTCCTCCCTCACGAGCTATATCTTAGTGACTCTGGGGTTGCATTCTAAATGGAAAGATCACAAAGCTGGCATTTTTCTTTGTAAATTTCCCACTTTTAGATCTCACTTAGCACATCTAAAAGCTGCTTGAAGTTTCCACTTAGACAACACTGTATTTATTGACCACTGTGTCACATCTCATCTCAGCAGACAATGATTTCAAACAACCCCATTTTATTGCTCATGCTCCTGTGGGTTGGGAAGTTGGGCAGGGCTGAGTGGGGCAGCTAGTGTCAGCTTCACATGGTGTCAACTACATGTATTTATGCAGTGGCTTTTAAGCTGTCTTTTGGACTGGGCTGGACTGGGCTGGGTTGGGCTACTCTGGAGGTCCAAGATAGCCTAGCTACCTGCTGCTTGTTGGAACAGGATGTACGACTCTTCTTATGGCCTTCATCAAGATACTCTGCTCTGCTTTCTTGTACTCTAGGGTCTCTCTTAACCCAGCTTTTCTCTCCAGTAGGATCACCTGGATCTTCTCCTGTGGTGTGGTAGAATTATAAGAGTTAAAGCAGAAGTTACAAAGTCTGAGTATGGAAGTCCCAGAAATTCCCTTCTGCAGCATTCAACTGGTAAGCACAAATCCCTAGGTCAATCCAGATTTAAGAGACCAGGAAATAGTCTTCCCCTCCTGATGAGAGGAGCAGCATGCATATGAAGGCTTGGGAGGAGTTGTGGGCTGTCATCTCTACAGACCATCTACCACAGATCCTGTGGTTTGAACCGGAGGCAACTGCAACTCCCTGTAGTTAGACTGATATGGAAGGTGGCCTCTAAATTCTTACCCTGACCAATATGTTTTTTTTTTTTTTTTGTATTTACTAGTCCAGGTAACTAACATGACCTAGCCAATCCTAATGCACTGAAAATATGGCCTGAGGCCTGCCATGATGGGTGTACATGTTCATGGCATTTGTACTGCTCATATGGTGGAAAGAGACTGGGGAGGTCATGTCTTCCAAAGACATCCAGATCATTTCCTTAATAAATTGTGCTGAGGAGTGATACCCAGCCTCTTCTCTGATCCCTAGCACTGTTGTTTAGGTGGAAGCCATTTGTATGGACAGGGGCCATTTGTATGGACAGGGGCCATTGGATCTTCTCCACACTGTCTCTCTCATCTCCCAGCTTAAATATCACATTCACTTGCTCTGTATGTTTTTGCCCTGCTCCAGGATCTACAGTGTCAGCCTGTACAACCTGTTTTCTCAAAAGTCTGTCTTTTGTTTATTGTGTGGGGCAGAGAAGGGGTCATGGAAATTGATTTGAATTCAAGGATTCAAACTTACCTTGACATTGACTTTTTGTCCCTGCTCCCTCTCCCTTCAACCTCAGACCAAATTCCAAAGCACAATCTTTGCTCTCCATGGAGAAGAGCTGTGATTGACACACCCCTTAAGGATGCTATGTTGTACATGTAAGTGGGCAAAAGGTCACATACTTCATATACAACTTCAGACTTTGAGCAATTGTGATTGGAGGAGGATTACAGGACAATAAAAAGTCAGGATGTGACATCAAGGAAAACATAGTGAAATATTCGTTGAAAAGATTATGCCTAATCTGCAGGTGGAAACAAACCTTAGCTGCTCATAAATTTCACTCACATCTTTGCTCAAATACACATGAATTCCAACAGGTTTGGAAAAGTAATTAATGTCTAGGTGGTGTTTGGAGATCACCAATAAAAGACATTCTACCTACCCAGAGTGTGTCATTACACTATTTCATTTTCCTCTTCTTAGTCGGGATCAAGTCAGGGATCATTTAGAAATGAGACAAACTGGGTAAATATGCAGTAGAAGGTCAGCTTCATAATTTATTTTCTACTGGGTGGTACAGGTGACTGACAGGGGATTGACACATGGTTCCTAAGGGCTGTTGATCATATTAGAAACAGTGAAAGGGAGATGAAGTATCTCCCTAGAACGAATGCACAGGTTAGATAATATTATGCATTATGCATACATAATATTGTGATCTTGAAATATAGCTTTTCAAGTTATTTACTAATGCCCTCAGCTTTATCTTCCCTGAATTTATTGTAATGAATTTAGATAAAATGGGATGTGGCTAGTTGGAAAAGCTCAAGGAAGATGATGATCAACTTAGAGCAATTTTATTGAGAATTATGTGGCCAGAACACATATATCCTCCTTCAGCATTCCATTTTAATTAATGTCTCACGTGGATCTTATTACGTAGGTGACCTCCTGTCCTTTGGTCATCTCCACCTTTCTTTCGAAAGATCTGATGGAGGTATCCTGTCATAACGAGCATGCTCCCAGGCCGGTGCCTCTTCCTCAGGGGGAATAAAAGTCCTCTTAATCTCTGCCTCACATGCATCATAGTTCTGAGTTTTGTAAGAGGAGGATCCTATCCTGGAGGGTTTTGGTGACTATCCAATTTTCACATGAGCATAATAACTGAAATTACCAGTTACTATACATCCTGTCTATTGTACGATGAGATATACAATCTTCTAGGGAAACAGAAACAACTCTGCAAAAGGTCATGTGTAGTTTGGGCATTTCTGAAGCCAGGTACTAAGTCCATTTTGATGGGTAATGTGTGCAGATGTTCTGCTCTTAATGATTTACTATTTCCCAGGGAGGCTAAGGAGTCATGAAATGTAACGTGCGAGTCGAATCTGAAAGCAATACACACTTCCCAACTCTAGCTCAGCACTGCTTCGTACCTGTGTGCATATTTCAAGTGCAATGTCCAATCCAATAGAAATAAAATCATGAAGCTGGTCTTCCACTACACATTTGCCCAATTTGTATCATTTCTAAATGATCCCTGGCTTGATTCTGACTAAGAAGAGGAAAATAAAATAGTGTAATGACACCCTGGGCAGGTACAGTGTCTTTTATCGGTGATCTCAAAACACCTCCTAAGCATTAATTACTTCTCTAAACATACTGGGAGGGAGATGTCGTTATGACCATTGTGCTGATGAGGAAGCAGAAGCTGGGTCAAGGATCGGTGACTTGTGATAAACCACCAGGTCTGGACTAGGAAGGAAGGAAAATGGTCAACTCTGAGACAACTCTCAAATGACTTGCCCAAGTTTTGCTCATCAATAAGCCGGCCCTGGCCCCATTCATCACCACCATTTCCCACTCCCCTTGTCCGATCTTTAATCCCATCACTCAGGCATATCAGCCACATTATTGAAGCAGACCTTGTCCATGCTAACTTTTATAAGTTGGGCTTCCTGTCAACCAAACAAAAAAAAACCGAATCAGGGGACAGATGAATGTGAAACATTTCCCCAGGTCTTTCAGAGTATTCATTTTAAACAGACTTAACTGTAAATGTCAGACCTACTGTAACCCTTGAAAACTTAGTTTATTGAATGAGTTGCTCTTCCTGTGGGCACTAATGATAAGATGTTATCTGTCCCCACAATATTCCAATGTATGCTGAAGTACTACTAATTTTAACCTCTCTTCTTGCATATTTCATGTCATAAATTGGGTAAGACACTATATGAAGAAAGTAATTTCTATTCATGGAAATGCTCAATACAATATACCCCTTTTCTCCATCTTTCTTATTAACCTGTAATTTTCCCCCAATTTCCTCATTAAAACACACTTAAGCCTCAGTCTGAGATTAACATCAGGGCCAGGAAAAAATTACATCAGTGCACAAGCACTGTCTTATCGGGGAAAATTCCAGAAGCTCCCCAATACATCATCTTATCCTTTAAGTGATATGTTACTATAGCAAAAATATACAGATCATTCTGATTTTTTTTTTCAGTTTCTGCACCCTTTCTTTTCCTTCACCAGAACAGACTACAGGCAAGAGATCAGGACTAAAACAATGATAGCAGTGTGGACCAAAGTGCAGGTTAAAAAATAAAATCATATGTTAATTCCATGTCACGTCACTAGAGAGAAAGGTTACACACAACTGGGAGAAAAAAATCTTTTTTCCATTGACCCACTCAAAACAAGCCATGACTTCACCAGGACTGCCTATCTGGTAAATTCCATTAGAAAGTCATGCCCTGGAATTTTTTAATTAGAGGAAGGGGCCAGAGAAGATTTGACAATAGTCCTAGAGGGTGGTCATGCCTGGTTCCCAGATGGGCTGCGCTATGGAACCCACAGGCCTCTGGGAGCTGCAGCAGTGATGTGTTTTACTTTTCTATTTTCAGCCTGTGACTCACATTACAAATATTGACTTCTATTTCTCTATTAGCATCAGATTTTTTCTTGAATCCTCCAAATTGACTTTGACTATAACTTTGGTTAATATTAAACCTCTTGGGTCAACACATTTTTATAGCTGTGAGCTGCTCCAACCACATGGAATGGGGATTGGCAAGGAGGCACTGCAACCGAGTGGAGCAGGACAGAGAAGCCCCCTTCCAGACTCCCCCCAGTTTGTCCCCCATACACCAACTCCTGCCAGATTCATCTTCTCAAAATACTGGTGGGATCATGGTTTCCTGGCGTGAAAGTCTTCCATAACACCCCAATGCCAACAGAGGAAGGTTTGAATTCCATACCCAGCACTCAAGGATATGGAAAGACTTTACCTTGTCAAACCCCAAAGACATTGCCAAACAAACCACCTCCACATACATAATAATCTCTTCCTTGCTTTTATCCTTCCAGCATTTGGGGCCTTTCTTATGATACCTAAGCAAATTTGTTCCTAAGTAAATTCTCGTTCAGCTCTTCCTGCCTCCGTCATCAGCTCTGACGTACTCATCTTTGTACCCTCTCTACACCCAGATCTAGAGCCAGGCACATGGGACATGATGAATAAACATTTGCTAAGCTGAATTCTGTCTCAAGGTTTATCTTTTTCCTTTAGGCACATGATGAATAGTCACATGAAGTCGTTAAAAATAGTCACACTATAAGGTGGCTGGAGCAAGATGTCTCAGGGAAAATGGAATGGCTTTTGTTAATGTCCAGTTAAAAGAACATGTATTTGCATTATTTTTCACTTTATCTGTGGTAGTGAAAGATGTGATAACTGTAGTTATAATAAATATGAAAATATAAGTCAAAGAGTATAATAAAAATAGAAACTCACAGAGAACTCAGCATCCTAATAGCTTTTCTACAATGAAGTCTTTTGGGGCCTGAACTGAATTAGGGCCTGACTTGTTTTTCTCTGCCTATTACCTGGTGGGTGATTGTGAAGAGGAACACAATGAGAATACAGGAGGAGAAGGAGAAGGAGGAGGAGGTAGAAGACAGAAAGAACAAGAGAAACATTTTAAAAGAAAGGAAAAGAACCTAAAAACCAGGTATCTTACTTAGAAGGATTTAACAACACAAAGTGAATTTGACTGCTCTTTTTCATTGATATAGAAATTGGACCAGATAAAGTCCAATCCTTTTGTTTGCTGAGGAGGAGATAGAAGGCCAAAGACTTTAAATTACTTCACTTCCTCAGGGCATAAGTACTTTTAGCTGAAGACAAGTATGTTGGTCATTAGATTCCTTAAAACAAATGGGCACCTGTGCTGTTGTGCATTCCCTCCAGCCCACAGCATTTGTCCTGTCTCCACTCAACATCAGGTGATCCTATAGTTGCTGTAGACACAGGAGGAAAATTTTGATTTTTGTTAAGATAAACCCAGAGGTCTACCTAGGTCAGTTCTCTGCTAAGGGAGTGAGGAAAAAAACAGAAGATTCTAGAAATCAGACTATTGGTTGAATTGTCAGCAATGATGGGCAAGATTCATTTTGCAAAGATTTGACAAATATCTTTTAACTCTCATGTTATTACCATTTGCATATTTATCAATATGATGGTCATGGTGGAAGGACGTGTAACTTCCCTGGTCATTGATTCATTCTTATGGGGTTTCCAACCAATCGTTAGCTCGCTAGCTTCTGGCAGTGGGGTCGAGCTGTGTACAGGTGTAGGCACATTTCTGTGCACACTGATTCACCCCTCATCCATTCCTGTTGTTTCTGCCATCATAATAGCTGATCTTTATGCAATCCGGGCCTTTCATCAACTGCTTTTTATCAACCTGGCTTATTGAAACACTAAATCTTTTTCCTTTCAGAAAAACAATGGGGGAGCAAGGTTACTTTACTATCAACCATTCTAAAAAGTCTAGGAGTGATTTGTGAGTTTTCTCAAGGTTTGTGGTAATGGACAAACAAGGGATGTATGTTTCCATTTTATCATATCCCTGTGGATACTGAAAGTCCACATTTTCCTGTTGCTAAAACTTAATGGAAAAAAAATTTAAATCCCTCAAAAGGAAAGCAGCAACATTTCTTTTATGACTCATTTTCAATGTCAATAGAAAGATTTGTGTGCTTGGAAGGTGCACTTTAAAAAGGAAAAACAAGTAAAAATTCTAAAACAAAATAAAAATCTTGCCACACATTTTAAGAGCAAGAGAATATCATTATAAGACCAGGAAATAGTGTTGCTCACTAAAATAAATCCATTTTTCACTCAATTGTACATTATTGCTCTTCTCTTTTTTCTCTTAAAGCAAAAATTGTACCCTGTTCACCTTTCAATACAGGTGTGTGTGATGGATTCATAACAGTAAATATTCATGAAAATTTGTCAGAAATCTAACCTGAAATATGAATAGTGCCATCTAGCAGGATATGCAGATCTTCCTAGAAAGAGTTCACTTTTCTCCAGACATGCAATATGCATATCAACTTAGTCCCTTACTGTGTGACTAATTCATGAACTAACAACCACTATAGTTTCGGCCAGTTTTAAATAGTAGGACAACAACATTAATATTAGCTAAAAGTGTTTAAAGTCTAAGACTATAAATATTTTCTATGCTTTCATTAACTTCTCATATGATCTCACTGGGCATACACCAGGAGCTGCCATCATTTTATAAATGAGAAAATAATATTTCCTAGGTGTTGATTCAAAGTGGAATAGATGACTGGCCAAATATAGAACCTGAAAAATAAAGTTCAAATCCTTCGAAAAGGAATTCTTGCACCCAAGTGTCTGGGATTTAAATTTATTTTGCTTCCCAGAGTTCAAGAGAAAAATACAGTGAGAGGTGAGTTCCAAGAGCCTCATGACCAGGTGCTCTGAAGTGTACCAAATGAGTCAAACAATAGGTAACACAGAGGGAGGACCCCTCTCCCCCCTCCACTACCTATCCTCCCCTCTCACCCTTCCCTATTGCGCATCACCAGCACAAGTCACTGCATTGAGTATGTTCAGTGTGTATTTAATGGATAGAGGAAAGATTGTCTCCTACATGCCAGAGTGACTTCTGAAAGATTTAGAAACTCTGCCCCTAATGGCAAATGCCCCTCAGGGAAAGACAGACAGACAGACAGACAGACACACACACACACACACACACACACAGAGCCAGAGACAGACAGAGACAGAGACAGAGAGGTGTGTGTGCATGTTTCTTAAGGAGAGGGTGAAGTCAAATCAGAACATGATGAAAAGCAGTTCTACTTAACCTGATTCTGATTCCTTAGGGTACAGAGTTGGGGGCACTTTGAAGGCAGAGTTGGGTTAATCATCATACCTCTGTTCACGCTTGGATGTGTAGCTACTAACTGTGGCTTCAGAATGTTGAAAAGCCTCACAGCTACTAACTCGGTGAGATATCCCTGATGTATGTAGGATTAAATGCTTAGCTTCCCTTTCCTGATTTCTCTCTGCTCACAAAACCCATAGGCCAAAAATATACTTTCCCTGCTGCCGGGGCCCCCTCATGGTTACTGCCCTCTGAGTGCTCTTCCCCTTTTTGACCTCCTTTGCTATCAGTAGTTTCTTTCCTGTTGAGGCTTCCAGCTCGTCAGTTAGCATGGGAAAAAGCCCCCAAAGCAGCTGTGTCCCTGGTGCTTCCTGCTTTTTCCACCCAGACTGTAAGCTCCCTTGTGCCTCCTGATCAACCCTCTCAGTTCATTTACCCTCTCTGAACCCATCATCTACCCACAAGAGAATATGCCCCCTTTTGCTTGCCAGGGCTCCTCCACAGCTAGCCACCAGACCTAAAGCATTCCTTTATTCAAGTCTTTTTTTGCACCTTTCTTCCCAGGCCCATCTCGTCAGAGGAGAGTTTTACCACCTGTGCGTGGTAAAACTTAGACTCTGCTTCCGGATGGCAACAGATCATATAGGAGCATCTGCGCTAACTGCAATCAATGGTCCCTTAGGCAACTTTGCTGTCACCTGGTGGGAAAACGTTTGTGCCCAGAGGTTCTTCAAGACCTGGTGTAATAGTGGCAATTTTGACATAGTGAAAAGTCAAAGGCCAAGGGTCATGTAAAGGCCTCCCAATCACTTTAGCAGGTAACGGTTAATGCTTTAAACGCTGATTATATTTCTCGCAGCTTCAGCCTGCACTGCAGCCTCTACATTTAGAAGCCTGGCCTCCCTGTGGCCCTCAGTGACGACTTGATAAACCATTGACCTCAATTATTAAGTGTGGAGCAGAAACAATATTAAACCTGACTCTCCATTCCCTGTTGAGCTATCATATGTCTCTTAGCAACTTGGCAGGAACCTTTTTCTCACCCCATGTCCTTCCTATTACCCTGCGGTATGTCCTGCAACCTCCCGAGCAACCCCAGAAACTCAACTCCGCTTCTGTTCTCAAGAGTGAAATCGCGGAACACCTGTGCTGGTGGATTTTGCAGATCAACACACAATCAGCAAGTTCCTTCCTTCCCCAGCAGGCTGGCGATCACCAGGGTCAAGAGGGTCATTCCTTCTATCACTAATCACTGTTGCTTCCTAGGAAGCTTCCCTCAAAGGACGCTGAGTCATTCCCAGGCAAGGAGCTCCTTTTGTGTTTGGCCTTTTTAGAAAACTGGGTCCTTAGAGGAATCAAGAGAGAGATATGAAAGGAGTTTTATCCCAGTTGGCCATTGTAATAGTTAGACTACTGTATTATTAGCCAAAAGAATCCCAAGGAGAAACTCCATGAACTCACTCAAATAATAACCACAGCAGAGCGTATCTATTTAGCAAACACCATGGGATGTATACATCTTCTACGTCATCGGATCCCCACAGCAAGCCCATGTCCCTTCTACAGACAAGAAAATATAGAGCAAGAGGCAGTGGGGTGCAGAGAAACATTAATAACTGATGTTCTGGGTACTAACTCCTCCATGGGTCATTTCTGTGGACCGCATCTCCACCGTATTCATGAAAGATTTTAAGGCTTAAGACTACCAATCTGATCCGTGAAAAGTTGGGGAGAATTATATGCAACTGGGTTTCTCATGTCAGCATCAGCACACTGTGGACAAAGAGGGTCCAGCTGCCTCCTCAAAGTCACAGAGCAAGTAGGTGGTGGAGCTGAACACAAGGTGGAAGGACTTCAAAATCCTACTCCTCACCACTAACAAGACATGGCTAGAACCAACGAGAAGAGTCCTTTCTGATTAGCAGATTGTTTGGAATGTTTATCCTAATCATGTAATTTCACAGATAATAACAATGGTATTTGTTGGTGCAGATGAAATAATAACATGGACATTTTTGTCTTCCCTATGCCTCAGAAAGCACATGCACGCTGCAGCGATCCGTGGATGTTAATGGAACTGCATTGAGTTTAATAGACTGGCATTAAATGAGTGTGGGATGACCTTGAATGAAATCCTGGGAAGACAGACAGTCGGAATTCTGGAGATACAGTGGGTGCTGCACATGTCAGAGAATGAGCGCTGGCCAACACCCATCCAGTGTACTCTCCCCATTTGCCTTTTCCCTAGGGCTGTCGCTCAGAACTCTAAGTGGAGCATGGTTGGGGACACCCCACTTGTTGAGAACTCGTTTCCCTTCTTTGCAGCATTAGGCCGCCGGTGAGTCATTCTGGTTTGGCTTTCAAGTAAAAGGTGGAGGCAGGAGAGGCAGGGCATCCTTTGCAGATCAACGCTAGCAGTTACTTAAGCTACAAAGCAGGAATGTGGGACATCTCACTGTTTTGCATTCTGGTTTGCAGTTTTTGGCTCCACAATGAAAACTGGAAAACCACCTTGAGGCATCCATTGAGCAACTGGAGAGATAAAGGAGGATGGTTGAAGTATTCCTGTCCTGTGTCAACATGGGAACAAGTTTCCGGGGGGTGGGGGTGGGGGCTAAAAACCCTGGAATGACCGCTGGTTCAAAGATGTCATCTGGGCCAAACTAGAATGTTTATATACATGACCTTATTTGACCCTCACCAAAACCCTGCGTAAACAGTTTTATGCCCATTTCTTAAAAGATAAAATGACCCTGAGTGTATCCTGGTCAGGAAGGAAGCCCTCAGACCACTCCAATGGTTTTAACTGGACAGACTATAATGGATGCTGTGAACACGGAAGCATGGACAGAAAAAAGGAACAGAGTCATGTGAGCCCTCCAGGGACTAGCTTCAGGGGGCAGCCTTTACTACTCCAGACCTAGGGTAGAACAAAACGAAAGGCATCCAGACAAAACTGTGGTTCCAGGAGGAAGGCCACTTCCACAGATGAAGCCGTGGACACCCCTGAGGAGCACAGTTGCTGTGAAACCATGACTTGGTCTGAAGACATGATTTCTCTCACAGCAGCCAGAGGTTAGAGGGCAAAGGAATTCAGCCCAACTTTCTGGACACAGAACAGGACAAAGAAAAGTATGGTCTGAGAGAGGAAACCTACCTCCCTGGATGTCCTGGACTCCCTGGACAGAAGAGAGACCCCAAGAGACAGGGGGACCAGAGCTTGTGAGATTTTGGATGAACCACATGGTTACCTGGGCCTCAGTCTTTTCATCTCTCAAAGGGGACATTGGAATTAACCATAAGAAACTGCTAAATCATTGCATTTCTTAGCCCTCCGCAAATCATACAACCATTCACAGCTACTGGCTGAAATTAGAATTGGCTCTTCCACGGCTTTAGTTTCCTTTCTGAGTATATATATTGATCAAGGCATGGTGAAACAACAGAATAACCCCACAGCAAGAAAGCTTCTAAGTTACCATTTGGCAGCCTGGGATTAGGACTGTGAGACAGGGAGAGACCTCAATATTCAAAGCAGCTTCAGGAGCCACACATGAATGGGGGATCTGGCAGAGCTTCTTCAGAGTTTGGTGGAGGCTGTCTACTCCTTCTCCAGGCTGATTTCAAGCATGATACATAGAGTCCAGGTTCCAGTGTCCCTTGTCCCTCCTTGCACCTTTGTGCAGTGAACAACAAACACCACCGCACTCAGCTCTTTCTGGTACCACAGATGTCACATTCTGCACCTCAGTTTCCTTAGGTATAGACTGATGGGGTTGTCCCTGGCCAGGCCCCAGGGACTTTCCAGATCTTATACCCCCTCGGTTTTATTGAATATCAGTAATGACAGCAGTTTAGTAACGGTGGGAATGACAAAATTTTACATTGCAAAAATTACATATATCAAAGCATGTGAAAAGGCGTTACTTGGAGTCGGTGAGACAAGCACTAGATTCTATCTTCTACTTTGACTTTTGATATTTTCACAGTGATTTTCTCAATTTCTTTTATAACTGGGGGCTTTTTTTTTTTTAAGATCACTTGGTACAATTAAGAAAAGAAACCAGGAGTGCTCAGACCTTCTCCCTTTCCCACATTTAAGCATGATAAGGTGAAAATTGCTTCTGATTGGATTTGGGGTGACTGGAGAAGGGGTTCAAATATCCCCTGGAAATGGTGAAGGACAAGCTGTTGAGTGGAAATGTAGTCCTGAGCCTAAAGCAGTTCCTTCGGGATCCCCCTGAGAGCCCAGCATTCTCCATACTGCAGGCAGAGAGATCATCCCAGGACACACAGCCTTTCCTCTTCTGGGTGACCAGCTTGCCGGCTTTACCTGAACTGATTCATTAATTCAGTGAAACAAATGGTTTGACTAATATTTTTCCCCTGAATCAACCATTTATTTGGGCATTCTGCAAACACAGGCTTTCTGTGCAATAGGATCAGGTAACCTCAGCTCGGCTCAGGCAGAAACACACAGACTGGGAGCAAAGCACGTTTTGAGAGCAACGGGAAGAAGGTGATCTAAAGCTTATTACTGTGGTGGTGAGGGGGTAGTCATACATTTATTATTTGAGCTTGGGAGGGAATTCTCCATACTTCCTGGGAAAGGAAAGGCTATCAGACACTTGAAAGGTATGGCTCTGTATCTGTTTAAAACTTAGTGAGACCTGACTGCCTACTGATAGAATGGAGGATGGTATAAAGAGCCACTTTTTACCCTGTTTGTTCCAAAATATAGTTGAAAGACCAACCTGCTTAGTCTCTACCAGGAACACCTGACACAGATTCTATAAAGCACAAGGGCAGCTGCTTGATGTGGTCTCTAACTGGGTACCAGACTCTGCAGAGGGGAGAAGCTTGGTGGCCTCCTGCTGCAGTGCAGCGAGCCTCCAGCAACCCCGAGCCTGTGAGCTGAACAGACTGCTCTGCAAATGGGTGATTGATGTGCCAGAGCTCTGAGGCCCAGGAGTGAATGAGTCAGCAGCTGGGAGCAGGAGCAGTGAAACAGGGGTTTTCTCTTGAATTCTTGCTTATTTTGGGACAGTGTGATGCTCTTCTCAGAGAGAGCAAATAAAGCGTTAGTAGAGGGAGATGGGCTTATGTAACTCATTTCTAAAACAAGTGGGGTGACGTCACTGAAGGAATCAACACTTTCATTAAAGGAGCTAAATAGGATTGATGTAAACACAGCTGGCCCTCTCTCAGTGTAGACTGATACTATCCTTAGCTCTACCACTAATGAGCTGTGAGAATTTAGGTAAGCATTCTGCACCTCAGTTTCCTCAGGTATAAACTGATGGGGTTGTCCCTGGCTAGGCCCCAGGTACTTTCCAGATCTCACTCCACTCAGTTCTATTGAATATCAATAATGACAGCAGTTTTAGTAACAGTGGCAATGACAATCGTAGCTAATATTTATTGAGTGCCTTCTTTATGTCAGGTATGATGCTGGAAGCTTTAAAAATATTTTCTCAAAACATATGATCTCATCATTTCCTCCAAACAACATCATGAGGTGGAGAATATTATTATTCTCTCTTTGCGTATGGGGAATTTGAGACTCCAGATGGTTAAGGTCTTTGGACAAAACCACATATGAGTAGTATAGAGTTGATTCGGTCAGGATACCCATAGAAAGGAGATGATAAGTTCAAAAGGGACCAACAGATTCTTTCAATAAATATTTCTCCATATTTCTATGGAGGTGTGAGCCAAGCTAACGGGACCAGTGGAGGACTGGTAACAGCGAGAGCTGAAGGGGTGCAGGGAAGAAACAGAAGCTCTGGAGCCTGGGTGAAGTCAGGAATAAGGAAGAGGAGCCACACAGCTGGAACTATGGCCACTGAGCAGCAGAGCCAATACCAGAAGCAGGGAGAAGCTTCTGATATTCTGGGAGAAGCTGGGAAATGCAAGAGAACTCTCTTTCTCTCTCTCTCTCTTTCTTTCTTTCTCTCTCTCTCTCCTTTCTTGCCCTTCCACCTCCTGCCAGCACCTCCTACTGCCTGAACCCAAACCAAAGTCCAAAGGTGAAGGAGGTTGGGAGTGTAGTCCATAGGGGTTAGACTCTTTATGCAAGGGCACGGCAGAAAAGAAGGGAGAATGAGTCTTGATGGTCAAATGGAGAAGTCGCAGAGTAGAACCAGGATTAAAGTACAACTCTCTTTAGTCCAGAGACCTTGAGCCTTCTCTCTACATCACAAATGCACAAACGGGTGGCCGGTATATAAAAAGCAACACTGCATATTTTATCATAGGATTTTATCATAGGATCAGTAGAGCTTGGGGGGTCCTGAATGTATGGCCAATGCCCAGGTGGTCCTGGTTGTCAATGTTAATAGCAGCCCAACGCAGATCATAATAGCCTGACCTCATTTGAGAGTTTTCCCTAGGCGACTTAACAGTATTTCCCTAGGAGACTTAACTAGTGTTACAAGAATGGGCACATGACAGTTGAGGGCACAGCCTTTTCACACAGAATGTAATAATGTTCAGCTTTGGCAATTAAGTCCTCAGAAAAAAAGCAGCCTCAAATATCCACAAACACATGGAGGAGCACACTTTTGGAGCTAGTATTCTTTGCATGAGACCACACATGTTCCCAAGCCACTGCTCAGCAAAAACTTTTTCCTTCCTCCATTAAATATGGAACCCTGTGCACAACTCACCACCAGCCTGTTCTTGTGCAGTTGGCTTTTGCACAGGCAGCTCCTTCTGCCTGTGGCAACTTCTCTTTTCTTCACTTGAGGAAACCAGATTTCTTTTTCAGGAAATGGATCAAAGTTCACATCTTCAGCAAAGCCTTCCTCACCCCCCCACCCCCTTATCTACATTTCTTTGCACTAACTTCTATTGCAGCACTTATCATTATGTTGTAAAGATTTCTGTTTGCTTCTGCACTGGACTGTGAACCTGTGAGGAAGTATGTTAGTTAAAAACAACAAATAAAAAACTAGCTAACATTTATTTAGCATATGCTATATGTCAGGCACATGCATTAGCTCTAAGAGGCACCATGACAACCCTATGAGACAAGTATGACTTTTATTCTCATTTATATATGAGTCTCCCTGGTTGTCTAGTGGTTAGGAATCCACTCTCTCTTGCCCACTTGCAAATGAAGAAACTGAGACCCTAAAAAAATCACAGAAGTACAAATGAGTTTATAGATGCTTCTGGAAGTAACACAAGTCTTGAATCCTTCTCTCAAGAAATATAAACTATCATTTATTCTCTATAAAAACACAGAAAGTGAAAGAAATTTAATTCTACCAGTAATATTAGTTTATTTTGTCACATACATTATTTACCTTGAGAAATTATGATAAAATGTTAACATTTGTTAACCTGGAATCTACTTTATGGGTGTTCATTATTATATTAGTCTCTGTGTTTTTCTGAATTAAAAAAAAGGCTTTCCAAATGGAACACATGCACAACACACTTAGTGGTATTTTTTATGTAGTATATACTGAATAAATATTTATCAGTCATAAGGAAAGCAAAAAGGCAAGTAAATAACACTCACAAAATCATCAATGCAAAGCAAATGAAAGTTCAGACAATAAAAACAACATGAATCTCAAAATGAGTTGTTGCAAGCTGTAAAGGGATGTCTATATCTGAATTGGATCAAGTTCTGAGGTCACACAAAAATGTTCTCTAGTTCTTGAAAAATATTCACTGATTAAATCATAATTCCATTTAAGAACAAAAAGCCATGTGAATTATCAAACATGACACAACAGCTCTGTGCATTATTTCATGAAAAAAGGAAATAGTCACAACAACCACATAAAATCACACACACACACACAGTAGATTGCTTGTAGCTTTTATTTAATCCTGAAAATCTCCAAGTGGTCACATTCCTTTGAATGTGATTTTACTCAATGTGTGTGTGTGTGTGTGTGTGTGTGTGTGTGTGTGTGTGTGTGTGTGACTTAATAAACAAATACAGGGTGAAAACTCAAGTAGAAATCCTAGATATCAAAAACAAGCAGAGATTTGGCTCCAAACTAAGATGAGATTGCACGATTCTTACCAACTTCCTATAAAACCAGAAGACTGACAGGAACAATGTGCCCACACCACTGTATGCACATACGAGTGGAAAGACTGCCAACTCTCCTGGGTCTAAAGTAACCCAATTCTGCACTTAGAAAGGGATTTAAAAAAAGGTTAGTTTCTGGTTTTAAGCTGGGGGAGTTATTTATGTGCTGACATGAGTGCAAAATAGCCATTTAGAATATTTGTGCAAATATTGCAATTATATATAAATATATATAATATATTTTATTTCTCCCTATATTTTTATGTATTATATATATATGTGTGTGTGTGTGTGTGTGTGTGTGTGTGTGTGTGTGTGTGTGTGTGTAGGGCAAGGTGAAATTAAACCCCCAACAGAAATGCGAGTAGAGGGGAACATGAAGCTTAATGAAGGAGGTAATATTTCAATAGCCTCCTAACAGTTTCTATCTCAGGATTCTTCTCCTATCTCCTCATTGGATCTCCAACACTATTCCCAATCCTTTTCCCCCAAGAGTAAAGGTGATTGTGTAATTATGTAGAAGTCTTCTCAGGTAGTTTTGATCTTCCACCAATTCCTCCACCCCCATTCCCACTGAGAACTGACACTGAAATTCACTCCCCACAAGGCCAAGGCCAACAGGGTTCTTTTCACTTTTCACTCAACCAGAATGACATTTCCCATTAACTGTTCCCTTCCCCACTCCTTTCAAGGCCTTAAAGATTGACACCTCCAGATATGGTATCTTCCCACATTTCCAATCTTCCTCTTCCAAATCCCCTACCTCTCCATCCAGAGCTAACTATAAAGACATTGAATGATCCTACAGGGAGATGCGGCATTTTAGATACTTGCAAAACAATAGTGTTTGAGGAAATGTTAGTTTAAATATTTCAATGTAAAATACCCAATCTGGCCAGGCGTGGTGGCACATGTCTGTAATCCAAGTGCTGGGAGGCAAGAGGCCAGGAATCGCTTGAATTTGTGGGTTCGAAGCTACCCCAGGCAACATAGCGAGACCTGGTCTTTAAAAAGCAGCTGGGAATGGTGGTGGGTGCCTGTAATCCCAGCTACCTGGGAATGTGAGGCTGGGGATCGCTTGAGTCAGTGGGATCACAACTACCCCAGGCAACATAGGAGACATAGTCTCAAATAAAATAATAGAATAAAATAAAATAAAATAAAATAAAACACCCAATCTGTTGTTAAAGATAATCAGAAACGTGTCCCTTACCAACATTTTAGCTTTAACATGGACAGGTGTCATATAACATTTTGGAAGAGATTTCATACTGTGGGTCCTCTATTCCTTAGGCCACCCCAAAGTTTCAATCTAGTCTTAACATAAATATGTCAGGTTTTTCCTTACCTATAGTCCTTTCTAGATCCTTCTCTCCCCTGCTTGAGACATTCTCCCAGTTCGGCAAGCAAATTTTCTCTGCAAACCTGGCCTGTGCTTACTTTTCCTTGAAAATTTAGCTTAAATATTTCTGATGCTTTCTTGTCTCTGTCCAATCTTCTCTCTTCTGATGAAATCACTATTGGAACTAACATGTATGATCACTGACTATATGCAAGGCACAGATGCAAGTGCTTTGCAGAAATTTCTCAATCCTCATCCACACTTTTGGGTGGTGCTATTATTATCCCCTACTTGACTGATGGAAAATGTTGAGGCTCAGAGAGATTAAGTAGCTTGCCCAAAGCCACAGAGCTGGCAAATCTCAAAGCCAAAAACAAACAGGGATTGTCTGTCCCCATTCGAGTGGGCATCCTGGTTGCTCTGCCCCTCCCTCAACATCAGCACTCATCTCACTTTGTAATGACCACCAATCTGCCTTTCTGTGGATAGGTCCATCTGTCTATCTGTCCAATTAGACAAGAAGCTTCTTGAGCACAGGACCCATTAATTCATTGTTAATGCCACAACTCAATATGTGATAGATACTTAGAGGAGAAAAAAGGGAGAGCTTTTCCAATAACCCTGGAGCCATTGTCAGTGCAGAGTTTACATGTTCCAAGGCTCTTCATATTTTCCATGGTAGCCTAACCTAGTTTCCCACTTGTCCTCATTAGTGTTCAATTCCATTGCAAGAAGACATCCTGACCCCATGCCTGAGAAGGCTCCATGCGTTATGGTACATAAAAAAAAAGCAGCTTTACAAATAGCAAGTGTTTTGAAAACCCTTTACTATATTCCCATTTCCCCTACCTTCCTCCACCCAGAAAAACCTGGCATTATGAAACACATGCTAAATATTGAGCCATTAAACTTAGGAATATTGAGAGAACTGTTTTCTTAAAAGCTTATTTTTTTTTCAGCTCTCCTTGTTTTGCCCTGAGTGTTTTTAGCAGTTCAAACAGGTTGGGTTGCCCACAAGGAGCAGGGCACAGGTTTTTTCCATCCCGTAGGTTGAGGTATTCATTCCCACTTTAAACTTCTCTAAATTTATGTGCCAGTATTTTCCACGTAGATGTATTTGTAGGTATGTTCAGGAGAGAACTGGACATTCACAGTGTCCTCTGCAACTGGGAGATTACAGCTGGACAAATTCAAGGTTTCAAGTTTCATCCTCAGACTGACCTTTGGCAGCAGTGGAAATGTTTGCACTTTGCAAAGCTTGTTGTTCTATGTGTGTGTGCATGTGTGTGTGTGTGTGTGTGTGTGTGTGTGTGTGTGTGAATGTCTGTGTAAGAGAAACAGAGACAGAGAGAGCAAGGGACACTTGGCACTTGAAAAAATAGAAATAATTGTCAAAATGGATCAAGCTCAGGCTTCTGGACTCCCAAACTCCTACTGTCCATAGTTTTGACTCTGGAAAAGATAATATGGTAACATCTTATTATTGTGAGAACTCTATAGTGGTCTGACATCTCTCTCCTCTCTTTCTTATCAACTTCCCATATGTCACCAGCACCTTTATGACCTAGAATGAATTGATCATTTTTTTCTTTTTTTTTTTTATTTGGGGTGAGGGAAAATGTTGGGTTTACTGAGGTATCATTTATTTGCCCTTTTTAAAATATATAGTCCTATGAGTCTTAACAAGTAAAAAGATAGACTCCAACTACTTCATCCCCATGGACCCTTGCTACTTTTTTTTAAATAAATTCTTGCTAATGCCTAGCCAATGACAACTGCAGAGGCTTTTTTTTTTCTGTCTTTATAATTTGTCTTTCTCTAGAATATCATGAAAATGGAATTCTACAGCATGTAGCATTTTGTATCTGACTTTTTTTTTCATGCGCATGATGTACTGGAGGTCCACCTGTACTGCTGTGTCAGCAGTTCGTAATTTTTTATTCTGAATAATATCCTATCTATTGACTAGACACAGTATATCAATTATTAATTCACCAACTGTTTGCTTCTAGGTATTAGTACATCATGAGGAAAGTTTCTATAAGAAGTTGTCTATAATTTTTTTGTGTAAACCTAAATTTTCATTTCTCTTAGGTTAATACCCAGGAGTGAGATTCTGGATTGTAAGATAAGTATACCTTATAAAAGGCATAAATATATCTTATAGAAAAGTATAAAAAGCTATCAAATGTCTCTAGACTTAATCTGCTATTTCTTCATTCAATTAAACATTTCAAGATATCCATGGGGTTTCTGATCCTACCCACTGATGCCAAAAACATGAGAAGCAACATGTCAATGGTATAAGTGCCAAATGGGACAACTCATATTTCCATTCCAGGAGACACAGGAATAATGCATGCACTATTGCCATTTCCCAGGGCTTTGAGGCTAGCTTTTGTTGTGGGATGATGGCATGGAAAGTGTTAAATCAACTCCCCTGAATGACTCTGTCTCCAGGTTGTGAATAAGTCATTCTGGCTCATGGGAGGACCAGGGCTATTATTAATACCCATTTCTAGGAGGAGATAGTAAAGCCTGATGAGTTGAAGGATGTCCTGGAATTTAGATGTTATAGCACCGAATTCCTATTGTCACCGTAACTCACTGGGTGATTATTGTTCATCAGTTTGATGCTCCAGACTTAGTTTCCCAGTCTCAGATAGGAATGCCATGTTGACTCAACTCCTTGCTTGATGTAAAGGAAATTACAAATAGCAAGAGTGTCATACAGGTGTGTTAAAGCTATTAGTCTCACAGCATCATGGGCCTGGGCACCTTCTTCCTCAGAATGATAAAACCCATTGTTGTACCATTGCTGAGATGGAGACTCTCATAAAGTTAGGTCACATGACTGGTTCTATGAGACACTGTGAGTCAGAGAGTTTAAAGAGTCCCCAAGACTCCTCACAATCTTTCCGAAGGTGTCCACTGACTCATTGAATCCCTTCCCTCTAGAATAATCTTAGAAATTAAAGATGTTATTGGGCATACAATTTGACTGTTTTCAAAAATGTTAATAGGTAAAGTCATGACTTAATTGGTCACCTTACCTTTAGGCCTCCCATTCCCCACAATCAAAATAGTTTAATTAATTCTCCAGTCTAGGATTGCCATCAGGGAACTCAATGAGTAGACCCTGAGATAGAGCTATGAAAAACTCTACTTACCCATTCTCTTTTTATTTATTTTTTTGTTAGTTTTTACAATTGTTGCATGTGCCAGTGTGCTCCGCATGGCCAACACTGTATCTGTCATTGGATTACCCTTGGATATTAGAACTCACTTTGCCCTGAACACTGCTGTGAGACCTGCCTGTGAACTCACGTTCTACTGGGATAGCCCAACCTAATGACAGATGAAGTTGGGGCCTTCTGACTGGGATAAAGTATTTCTCCACAATTTTTTAGAGTTTTTCCAATATATTAGGTTTCAGTCACCTTTGTGGAAAGTACCTTAATAATACATTCTTATTGTTTTCCAATTTTTCCCATGTCAGCCCCTCTATCCCCTCAGAATAGTTTTTTGTGTTGTTCAAATAAATCCTTTGCCCTCAAATCCCTTGCTATGGGTCTGGTTTGGGGAGAATCCAACTAAGATGGCCATCAACATTTGATATTTGGATACATGAGTTTTTTTTCCTAAGGAAAGAATCTCAAATAATAAAGAAACTCGGTAACACATTGTTTACTCCTGAAAATCCTCTTCTTCCATCCTGACATTCACTACTCCCATGAGCCTCTCAACATTATTCCCTTGCTAATGAAACCATCCACCAGGAAAGAATCTTTAATGTAGACACTTTCATACTTAACTGAAAACAGCTAAGGTAAATTACTTCCCAGGAACATTTTGAGTTGAAGAGTTACTGAAACATAAAATAAAATATGTGTATATAAGGAGTCCAAATGATTCTAAATACCTGAGGGGAAAAATTTAATCTAAGCAATAAGGGAAGAGTTGGGTCAATAGTTATGCATTCCACTATAAAACATTGCTTAAGATGTTTTCATCACATAGATGAAACTCTGATGATTGAATTTATATGTGAGCACATAGTCTTATATGCACACCAAAGACAATTATAAATCTTATAAGTATATAGGACAGACACAATTGCTTTTAACTATCTATAAAAGTAAAGGTGTGTACCTTTCTAGAAAAGGTTAGAAGCTAGGGGATGTCATTCAAGTTTTTTTACTTGATGACTTATGACCTATGATTCTCTTAGTGGTTCTTTGTCTTCAAGTTATTTTTAATGTACTGAACACATACACACACACACACACACACACACACATACACTCCAAGTTAAATGTACAAGTTTCTTTCATATCCAGTATCAACATCAAGAAATATCAAACACAGTAGCTGACAGTTTGAGGCTTACTTTCTGCTTTCAAGGAGCTGCCAAAATGTACAAAATGAAACACTCCAATTCACAGCAGGGCTCTTTGTCAGTTTACCTGATCTGAAACTCAACACTATCATAACTTCTAAAATTCTGACATACTTGCCTTAGGAAAAGGAAAAAGAAAATCTCATTCCTCCTCAGAGAATGACTGTCTGTTTGGCAAAGCTTACTTTTGATCTTCACATGTCTTCCCAAGCCAACAAACATATCAAATCCCATTTCTGTGATGTGGAAAAGAAACATAACTTTGAGACTTATGAATAAAATGGCATGAATGTGGCCACTGCAATGCAAGCATTGTCAGACAGAACCACTGACTTGTGAACAGAACCCAGCAGTGGGAGGTGTGTACACCTATCATTTCACTACCAGCAAAGGGAGAAATGTCTATATCTACCACGTTCACTTCTTGCAAGCACTTTAGGCAACCAGGAGTCTCCTGGAAATCTAAACAAAACTTTGTGTGAGGCTGAATGAGGTAGATATGTGGTAGATTCACTCATGCACTACCAAGTAGATGTGTGAATGCTCAGAAGAAAACATCTATTCTCAGGAGGGCCAGTTTGGACTTTAAAAATAGGGGATTCAATTAGATTCAATTCAATCATTTTATTTTATTTTTTTAGATAATTATTTTAGATATAAAATGAAGCTTAAGTAAAACCGCCTTGTCACCCTGAGAGTATTTTGTGCTAACTTAAATGCAGTTCTGTGGTTCAGAAAAAAGGGTAGAAATTAAAGTATAACTTGGGGATTTCAGGTAGAACTTTTTTATTAACTCCATTTATTCATAAAACGTTTCCTTCTCTCTTTTTCCCTCATTCCTCTCTCTTACTTTCCTCTCATACAATCAGTAATTTCTCTCCATTGGAGTACAAAGTGGACAATGAGAAGCACGAAAACTAGATTAATTTTCACAAAATAGACCCAAATAACAGTGTAGGACAAGGAAGGAAGGGAGGAAGGAAGGAAGGAAGGAAGGAAGGAAGGAAGGAAGGAAGGAAGGAAGGAAGGAAGGA
>PVHY01019961.1:0-26360 GCA_004024945.1 Uropsilus gracilis | reverse complement strand
ATGTTCTTTTTTTTTTTTGAGACTAGGTCTTGCTATTTTTGCCCGTGGAACCGCAGGCTCTCGTTGCCTGGGGTACCACAGACTCAAGCCATGCCCAGCCTCAGCTTCCCAGGTAGCTGGGATTACAGGCGCGCGCCACCACACCCAGCTATTTTTTGGGACTAGGTCTCTCTATGGGCCCCAGGCGGGACTCGAACTGCGATCCCTAGCCCCGGCCGCTTCATAGGCTGAAGCTTACAGGCACGAGCCACCGTGCCCAGCCTCAAATGTCATGTTCTTATTTCTTCTGGATGATCACCAGGTGCCCCTGCGTGAATTTCAGACCTGCTTTTCCAACTGAGTTAAGGTCATATTCACGGCAGGTGATTCTGAGCAGCCTCATCAGTCAAATATTTCACCAGAGTTTAGAAAGAGGTGTTGACAAGAGAACTGTGTGACCCTTGTTGCCCCATCTTCCTCTGTCACTGGCAACAGAATATACTAGCAGTGAGTGTAGTAGGAAATAAACAGCAAATACGATTCACGAAATACTATTTAAATATTTATTGTATTTTAGGGGTGTACCATTAAATTAACTGCTTCAAAAAAATCACGGCACGTGGTTAAAAGTTTATGATTCACAACGAAAAACAGTCAACGCTACTAATCGTACCTCGAAAAACGGTCCATTTTCCAAAGGAGAATCGGGTTGAAAGTATGTCTTCCTGCCGTGAAGCCCCACACCAGTGCTTTACAAGTGAATCATTTCAGTAAAATGTCATCCAGCCCGTTGATTTAATGTCATTCACTCGAAGTTCATGACTTTTGGTTTGTATTTTTCAGTTTATTTTAGCTTAGAAGCTGAGGGAACAGATGAACTTCTGATGAAATATGGATGTTTAACAGTTTGTTTTTTTCTGCCTTTTTGTCCTTGCCTTGGAAGGACTCGACAGAATCTAGGAAGGAAGTCTCCCCCCAACTCCTGAGCACAAGTTGGGGGCAAATATTTCCAAATATTTCTGTTCTTTTTCTAGTAGTGGATCAAGAATGAATCCTTCCAGCCCTCAGGGCCAGGAGAACCAAAGGCTAATGATCTGGTCCCTGTTTTTATTGGCCCATCGAAGTCCCCTGGGAAAGAAAGAAGAGTGGGGTGTAAGTGGGACGGGCTGGAAGCTCCCCAGCTTCCGTGGGAGACTGTGGACTCTGTGGTCTACACACAGCGCGGAGTCAAGTTGCCACCACAGATGGCCAACAGGGACAGTCCCCAGCAAGGTCACAGATGGTTCTGTCCCCGTGTCACTAAGCGTGGACACATCCCTGCCAGGCTCGTGAGCCCTGGAGAACCAGAGGGCGTGCTGGCCACCCTGGCCCTGCTGGGCAGGGAAGGGGGGTCTCAGAGCTGTACTTACTGAGCAGTAATATCCTCAAGCTGAGGTCACTCAAGTTGGGGGCCCCCAACCTACCTGGGACAGTAATTAGAGATGAGCCCATGACCAATCAGCCAGGGAGGAAGCCCCCCTTGCCCCCACAGAGGGCGCCTGCCCAGCTGGTCAGCATCTGGAGGAGGTGGGGGTCCAGAGGGGCTGGAAGAGCCTGTTGCCAAGACCATGGGGTCAGGAGAGGTGGCAACAGGGATGTCCCTCTTTCTTCCTCCCAGCAGCCTTGCTCTAGATGGCTGCACCTGTCAGAATGCCAGTGGGTGAGGATCTGGAATGTGCTTTTCAGAGTCCTGGCGCCAAGCAGGTGAGGCGTGGACCTGGGGCTGCGAGGGCTTGGCCGGTGACTGCCAGGCCATCTTGGAGGCCAGGGAGGAGTTAAGATCCTCCGTCTCATCTGGGATTCTTGGCTGCAAGTCCCGGAAGCCACTCTGGCCCTTTGAGGCAGAGAAGGAATTCACCGCAGGCTGCTGGCATCGCATAACTCTAGCTTAAGAACCAAGGGTAGAGACTGGGTCAGAACCAGAGGTAGAAAGCCCAGAACCAGGCCCAAAAGGACACACACTGCTGCTGCCTTGCGATGTCACTGCTGAGGGCAGATTCTTCTGTCAGCAGGAAGGCCCCTCCCTCCCTGCCTGCTGAAGCTGAACTTGGCCAGTGACTGGCACTGACCCGTTGGAATAGGTGACCACGTGCCTGTGCATGTGCCTGTCCACGTGCCCGGCCAGGTGCTTCTGCCCCTCTCAGGCTCCTGCCATTTTGCACGAGAACATATCCCGGAAGCCTCTCCCAGGAGCCAACGCACCTCTAGCCCAAGCTGGGGACACAAAGGCACAGCTCATAGGAAGAGCAGAAAAACCAGCTGAGCCACAGACCAGCTTTAGAAACCCTGCCCCAGAGCCACCGGAGCCCCGGGGGCCCCCGACAGTAACCAGGATCCTCGGTGGCATTTTGCCTTTCCTGCTTCTTTACAAGAATGTTGCAATTCCAGATACAAAATCCTGTGCAGGCCGGGCATGGTGGCGCATGCCTGTAAGCGGCAGCCTAGGAAGCTGCGGCCGGGGCCAGGGATCACGGTTCGAGTCCTGCCAGGGGCCCATAGCGAGACCTAGTCCCAAAAAAATGGCTGGGCGTGGTGGCGCGCGCCTGTAATCGCAGCTACCTGGGAAGCTGAAGCTGGGGATTGCTTGAGTCCATGGTACCCCGGGCAACATGAGCCTGCAGTTTCACAGGCAAAAATAGCAAGACATGGTCTCAAAAAAAAAAAAAATCCTGTGCAGAGACACCACCCTGGCCACGCTCAGCCACACACCTGTGTGGTGCCCAACAGGGAGGCGAGGAACATGCTCACCAGGTGTGTTTCCTGGAGGCTCGCACATTGGTGCCCTGAGCAGATGCAGGTGGGGGCCCTAGGCTGGTCACTCTTCTGCAAGAAGCCGTGCCCACCCAGAACCCTAGAAGGGCCTTTGTTGGGAAAAGGGCCTGTGCCAGGGTGGCAATGGGTTAAGGTGACGCCCTACGGGCTAGGGGCAGAGGACTCACCCGATGGCTGGTGTCCTCATGAGAAAACTGAGGGGCAGAGACATGGGGGAGGCTGCGGTGTGCACGGCAGTGGGGCAGGGACCAGAGCTGGTGACCACCGGCTGCTGGCGACACGGGAAGCCGGGGTGGAGGCAAGAGCTGAACCCCCTGACGTCTCCAGACCCTGCGCCCCTGCCTTTCCCACTCTCAGCCTCCAGAACTGAGAGAAGAAATTCTGGTTGTTGGCGGCACTTTGTTACAGCCACCCTGGGAGGTGGGTGAATCCTGGCTTGGGGAACTCTGGATCGGAACTGGGCATTCGATGATACCAAGTCACCGTAACGGTCTCAGCAGTTGCGATATGGGCCTGATAAAAAAAAAAGGGCTTTTTTTGGTTTTCTTTTGTTTTTTTTTGAGATTAGGTCTTGCTATGTTGTCCAGGGTAGTCCTGATCCCATGGACTCAGGCGATCCCCAGCCTCAGCCTCCCAGGTAGTTGGGATTACAGGCGCATGACACCATGCCCGGATGCTCTTTCAAGACCAGGTCTCGCTATGTTGCCTGGGGTAGTCTCGAACCCATGAACTCAAGCAATCACAGGCCTCTTGTCTCCTAGCGCTTGAACTACAGGTGCGCACCACCACGCCCGGTGAAAAGGGCTATTTTTAAAGAGGTCTAGATGGAGGTATAGACACACGTATGGTGTTTGGGACAAGCTTTAGAAGCACTGTAGTGGTAGGTGAAAACCCACCGCTGCCTTGAGGTGAGCAGCGTGATTTCTAATTGCCCTTGGGGTGACTATTTTGAAGTGAAACACAGACTATTGTAACAAATGGAAGAAGCAATGAAGCTATTTATAAAAATATTTAAAACCGGGGGAGGGCGTGTGGTTAAATACTCGATTAAAACACATGTTTATCTCTATTGCCACCTCAAACGCATCCAAAATGACAGTCAAGGACTAAAAACACATGTCTTCAGCCAACCAGCAGGAGAAGAGCAGTGCACTGACTGCTGAGGAGAGCTGTGACTTGGTGCCTGCACACAGCACTGCAGAACCCACAAGCTGGAGGCTCATACACAAAGGAACTTTAGCTCACGGTGCTGGAGGCTGGATGTGGGAGAGCCAGCCTGTTGGTGAGGGCTGTCTTCCAGGGGGCAGATTTCTTCTTGTGCCCTCATAAGGTGGAAGGGTCACCAGGGTGCTCTCTGGAACCTCTGAGAAGGTGTTGGTCTCATTATCGAGGGCCCCTCCTCATGTAATCACCTCCCAGATCCCACCTTCAAATACTAGAGATTCTGGGAATTAGGCCTTTATGGGAAATCTAGTTCTCTCAGCCCTTAAGTTGTATTTTCTTTTTTTTTGTTTTGAGACTCAGACTTGCTATTTTTGCCTGTGAAACTGTAGGCTCCCGTAGACTCAAGCAATCCCCAGTCTCAGCTTCCCAGGTAGCTGGGATTAGAGGCATGTGCCACCACGCCCAGCTATATATACACATATACATATATATACATATAGATATGTATATACATATATATGTATATGCATAAACATATATATATGTATATACATATATATATATATTTTTTGAGACTAGGTCTTGCTATTTTTGCCCGTGGAACTGCAGGCTCCCGTTGCCCGAGGTACCACAGACTCAAGAAATACCCAGCCTCAGCTTCCCAGGTAGCTGGGATTACAGGCGCGCACCACCACGCCCAACTATTATTTTTTTTGGAACTAGGTCTCGCTACGGGCCCCAGGCGGCACTCGAACTGCGATCCTTAGCCCCGGCCACTTCATAGGCTGAAGCTTACAAGCACGAGCCACCATGCCCGGCCTATATATATATTTTTTTTTGTTTTTGTTTTTGAACTAGGTCTCACTACGTGCCCTGGGTAGAACTCGAACCGTGATCCCTGGCCCTAGCTGTGACTTCCTAGGCTGCCGCTTACAGGCACGCGCCACCACGCCCAGTTAGTTCTATATTCTTGAGGGCACAGGTACGAGGTTTTCCATTTTCTGGTTTGATTTTAGACTGAAATTCATTCTTCTGTGCAAGAGACCAGTCATCCTCCACTGTTTGAATTCCTGATCCAAAGGGCTGAGAGATACCGAACACTGCTGTTCTCAGCCACTAAGTCGGGAAATTTTTTGGGTAGGAAGAGAGGAAGGCAGTCATTGTAATGCATTTTTTAAGAACGTATTTTTTAAAAAATAAAATGTATTGGCTGGGTACGGTGGTGCATGCCTGTAAGCGGCAGCCTAGGAAGCCGCTGCCGGGGTCAGGGATCACGGTTCAAGTCCCTCCAGGGGAGAGACCTAGTTCAAAAAAAATATAGCTGGGCATGGTGGCGCACACCTGTAATTCCAGCTACCTGGGAAGCTGAAGCTGGGGATTGCTTGAGTCCATGGTACCCCGGGCAACATGAGCCTGCAGTTTCACAGGCAAAAATAGCGAGACCTAGTCTCAAAAAAAAAAAAAAAAAAAAAAAGTAATGTATTAAAATGTAATAAAATGCAATGCTTTTTTAAAAAAAGTATTAAAATGTAATGTAATAAAATGCTATTTTTGCCCATGGACCGCAGGTCGAGTCTGCCTTACAAGGTGGAGGTAAAAAAAAGTGGTGGTCAAGTAGGACAGTTCCCTGGACACAGTTTGGGGCAGGGTCTGAGTCACGTGAACAGCAACACCCTTCCTCTACTTAGCGAGCTTGCATTTCAGTGGCGGGACACTGCATTCCAATTTTAAAGCAAATGACCGTGATTGTTACCGGGTGAGGGGTGACTCCTTGTAAGTGAGTCAATGAGCGTTCTTCTGCCTGCACACAAGCAGTTGTCCAGAGACCAAACTTGCGTGCAAGGGGTAAACACTGGGGCTTATGTACAAATAGTAGACACACCAAAAGAGCCTGAGTTCACACTGTCACAAAGGTGCTGAACGGAGAAGAACCCCGCTTCTGCTTGGGGAGCTGCGTGGGGTTTAGCTCAACCTTAGTGCAGATCAGTCCCAAGTGGCCAGTTTAGGTCCCTTGTCTTCTTCCATCAGCCACTGCAGTCAGTATGGAGGGAGTTCCGCAACCAACACGAGGTTCGCTTGCTCTCCCTCCCCCCCGGGCGGCCCGTCTGTCTGTCATGAACAGCTCTTCTCCACCTTCATCCAGCTCCTGACCTTCAAAGACTGGAACACTGGAAGCCCCAAAAGATTCAACAGTTCCTGGGGCCTTTTCTTTCCGAAAAGAAAACTGTCTGCTCCTGCTCCAGGCCTGCTCTCCTCTCAAAGCTAGTTCAGATCTGTGTCAAAAGCCAGCCTCAACCCCCTTCCTACAAAGCTCAAAGGGATCTCCCCCAAAGCGCTGTCTGATCTCAAAGCCTTCTCTTCTTCACTCTCCCCCTCACAGTCCCTGGACTTTTCTCTTTTGTCCCCTTTTCCTTGTCCCCCTTCCGCCCCCCATCATGAATCCTGATGATTATCAGCCGCACCCAGGTTTGGCCCACCAATGATTCCCCACCAGGGACTTGGGACAACAGTGCAGGGAGTTAAATTAGTGTAGTAATGACCAAGCCCTACTTAAGATCCAAAACAAGCCAGGCACGGTGGGTCGTGCCTATAAGCTTCAGCCTATGAAGCGGCTGGGGCCAGGGATCGCGGTTTGAGTCCCGCCTGGGGCCTGTAGTGAGACCTAGTCCCAAAAAAATAGCTGGGCGTGGTGGCGCGCTCCTATAATCCCAGCTTCCTGGGAAGCTGAGGCTGGGGATTGCTTGAGTCCATGGTACCCCGGGCAACAAGAGCCTGTGGTTCTACGGGCAAAAATAGCGAGGCCTAGTCTCAAAAAAAAAAAAAAAGATCCAAAACAAAAGATGACCAGCTGCCAGCTGCACCCTGGCCTGGTCAAGCCGAGGGTTCCCCATCCAGGCCTTGGAGCAACAGGCACAGGAGTTTAGTGAGCCGTGTCCTGACCAAACCTTACGTCAGATTTACAGAATCGCGGTGAAAAGATCAAGGTGAAAAGCTGTCTCCTGGCTTCAGGTCATTCTTAACCTGTGTCTTCCAGACACGCGTAACGGTGATGCCGAAGCTCTGCCAACAAATGACACTGTCCATATCAGGGTCCCAGCTCCAATTCTGCTGACAGTTCTGCTGTAACGTCTATGGGGCTGTAGTGCACCCAAGCCGCGCAGGTTCACCATCTGGTCCACAGCTAAAGCAGAATGTCGGCGTCCTCGGTGGATTTTACAGCTTTCGTGCGCTTAGAAACCAGGGCTGGTTGGTGCAAGGCGAGGCTTCTCCCTGCTCCCAGGAGGACGGAGGTTTCAGGGGCCTGCAGGTTACTGCTTCTCCTGAAAGGGCGCTCAGAGGAGGCAGGTGAGATCAGAAGGGAATCAAAATCAGAGAAGGAGCTGGGCATTTCCTGCCTAGCGGAGAGACTGAGGGGATAATGATGTGTTTCTGAAACGCTGAGCATGCGCTGGCTGTAAAAGCTAAGAGGGCCCCCAGCAGCCTTTAAAAAGGACAGAGAACAACCTTGTGTTTATGACTCTGATACATGAAAGCGTTACACTAGTGGCCAGGAATGTAATGAGGATATTTTTTTTCTTAAACCTGAATCTAATAGAGAAACTGTATCACGCAAAGGCAAAAAATACCCAGTGCAAGGTAGAGACGGGCTCTCCGCATGTAAAACTGACAGCGATGACACCAGAAGCTGCCACGAGGCTGAGCACGTACTTTTAGCTGGCACAGGTCTCAGCACGTGACATGGGAGTAAGTGCCATGATGGTCTTCATTTTCAGTGAAAAGCCTGGGAAGGACTCACCATCTCGCCTGAATCGGGCTTCAGAAAGGGTGACGCTGGAGGCTGAGTGGAGGTGCTCTGTCTGGCCCCACGCACATCAGTAAAGCTGAAATAATAGCTGCTCGTATTTCACTAGGTAGAACTGCATTATTTGCCTTTACCTAAATCTGGCAGAGAACAGGTCCTGAATCATCTTAAAGAATCAACATTTATCACCCCCACTTCCTGTGAGGCCTGCGAAAGACTGGGCTTCCCCTGACAGTCGCAGTTCTGCAAAGTGAGGGAACAAACCAGACTTGAGCTGCACCGGGAGGAAGAGGCCTAGAGGTTGCTGGCAGCAGCTTATGGGGCTGGCTGAGCTGTAGCATAAGCTGGATGATATTACTTGCTTTAGGAAGGATGCTGGAGAGTGGTGGGAGTAGGGTTTCAGGCTAGAAGGTCAGAAATTTTGCTCACCAACGACTGTATGCACAGACTCGCACCCGCCCCTGAAGTAGCACTACTTTGGTTCAGAGGCGGGATACTCTTGGAGGCCATCTGGAACCAGGCAGATCTTCCAGTTGGGTGGCTCTGGACAAGCCACTTGACTATCCAAAGGTCTGCTTCCTTAGCTGCAATCAGGGGTAGTAATACAGTCACAGGGTTGGGGTCAGAATCAATGCGGAAACAAACATAAGGCACGGAGCGCCATGTGAAGGCACCGGGGAAATGTAAAGGAAGCCATCCTTATTGTCCATAATGAGGTGTACCAAGCACCACTCCTTGGCTAGGAGATACTTATTATCCACCAAGTGTGAAACACCATGTTGGACTAACAAGGGGGTATCATCCATCTTGACATCCAGGGAGCAGAATCTAGCTGGAGAGGTAAGAAGCTCCCTCATTGAAAGCTATCTTGATATGTGGGAAACATGTAAAATGACAAATATTAGCCACATTATTACAGTATGTTTGTAAATGAAGCTATGCAAATAAAGATTAGATTCTTTAAGTCACACAGTTTAGCACTAAGAGAGACCAAGATTTTTTAAAGTAAACTGAAGTCCAAGAGAAAAGGAGAGGCTTTGTTCCAGGCAGAATGAGCCAGAGGCTGGTCTGGGTTCAGGTTTGGGCTGTGTTTTCCAGACAGGTAAAGACCTGTCTGAATCCCATTGCAAAATTGTACTATTTCAGATCCAGCCTTCTGCCTCCTGGGTGGTAGCTGAGCTTTAAAAGCCTACTTAACACTCAATTATTTAATATATTGACCTAGTTTATATGGTCACCCCAGGTGCAAGTAAAACAACACCACTAAAAAGCAGTTAGGTTGGCTGGTAGCAAAGGCCAGAGAATGGGTGGGAAACCCCTGAGGGCTCGGGTACTCTTCACCCATCATTCTCTTTAAAATGACAACATCCCCGAAATTGATCTCTACAACCACCTAGTTTACTATTTTATGATACAATCTGGCAGGGAATGAGGTGGAACACTAAGGATCTCCTCACTTGAATAGACTGGAACTAGTCAAGCTTGACAGTCTCTGACAAAGCTAATTAGAAGGTTCTAGAAGTGTCATGGACCTTGAAAGGAAATCATTGTCCCAGATTGAGTGAATATTTTTCCACGTAAAGTTCTGAAAAAGTTTCCAGTCTCTGAGGGGGTTAGATATGATGCCATTTATGTAAGAAATCATCCATTTCCCTGGTCTGGCAAGATGATGGCTACCCTGCCAGGCTGATCAGAGTTGAACCCTGCCACCTAGTGGTGTATGAACAACCATTTTTCGGAAAGGCACGCACTTGGGGGTGCCTTGTTGACATGGCCAGTCATTTGCTATTGTGTGGATGGTACCCAGGTATCAAGGTATTTTAAAGGACATTTTAAGAATAATGCTAAATTCATGAGTTCCTCTGTACTCACCTGGTTTCCCTTATTCACATCTTACATTAACATTTACTTCCAGAAACCATTACTACCATTAATGAAATTCTGAATTTTGATTTCACTTTGCTAATTTCCTTATCTGCTCCACAATCCCTACCAGAATACATTTGATTCAGTTACTGCATCTTCTTAGCCTTCTCTAGTCTGTGAGTCTGTCTGTTCATGCTTTCATGGTCTTGACAGTTTGGAGGGGTCAGGTGTTCTGTAGAATGTCCCTCAAAAGTGGGTTTATCTGGTGTTTTCTGCACGTTAACTGGGTTATGGGTTTTGAAGAATAACACAGAGGTGAAGTGCCCTTGTCATCACTGCGTCAGGGATGCTGCTGTGAACACAACTGACCATCCAGTCAAGTTCATACTTGTCAGGCATCTCCCCTGATAATCCTTTTCTCTTTCCAACTCTGTCCCTAAATCCAGCACACACTTAACAGGGCAGGAATAAACCCCAACTCCTGAACTGGGGTAGCATCCACTTAAATGATACAAAATTCTGTCACAAAAAAATCTGTGCTTTCTTGCACATTATGCACTTATTTTTATCATAATGAGCTCATGGATATTTAGTTTATACTTTGGGCTACCACCAAATAGTATGCCATTCAGTCTGTTGCTCAAGTGGTCTCCAATTTTGTCAGCCCTTTCAGGCTGGCTCCTGTGTTCCTTTGACATTGCCCTTTCTTTTGGTTTTTCAGTACATTTTTTAATTTAAAAAAACAACACATGCAGGCAAGAAGACTAATTTCCCTAAAATCCTGCTATTCTAAGCATGTTAGTGTTCTGTCATCATGATTTTGAAAAACAGCTTTTAAAGAACATGTTATTCACATTTCACGAACATACCTGCTGTTTTTCAGTCTGCAGTATATCGGATGCATACGTTAGACCATCTTAACAGTTCTCTGGAGTCAAACTATCTCCCTGCATCCCCAGCACCGAATCTTTCTAAGTCTGAAGCTTCTCATCTGCAAAATGGAGGTTAGGGTGTTGCTCAGAGAATTTTACCTGGTGGCAGATTAAGAGCAAGAACCCTGGTAATAAACACCAAGTTTAAACGCTGGCCCTGGCACTTTTTGTCTGTGAAATCCTCAGCAAGTTCACTTCTCTGTGCTTGTCTGTAAAAGGGGTAATGAAAGGTGCTCAGTGCCTAGTCTGTGGCAAGAGTTCAATGTACTTTTATTATTATGAACTCCAGAAAACTCCAAGGCAGGGGCTGCAGGCTAAGTTTCACTGCACTAACTATAGGCCTCAGGTCAGTACCTCACACTCAGGAGAGGCGCGGTATTCAGTAAAGCGTAAGTTTGCTCAACAAAATGAGGCTGGTACTACTTCTTGTTGCTGAGGCGGCAAATACATGTAAGCAAGGTTGAATTGTCCCTCTGAATTCATCTAGATATGTCATCCAGTGTGTTTGCCCTTTGAGATATAATTGGGAAGTGGAAACATGATTTGAATATTCATGGCCTGATACATATTTAACTGTCCAGAGTGGGAAAACCATGTTTAACAGAAACATTATCTACATCTCTGAATCTACACCAAGTGTACATGCTAAATTTAGGTTCGTTTTATTAGATTCTTATCACATCTGCCAGTAATTTGCAAATTTTCATGTGACTCGTCCCGTTTTCGGGACCAGATCGCTAGTCCATGCCCACCTTCCCGACTGCCCCTCCATCTTATATGTCCTCCTGCCCCCCAAAGCGCCTCCTTTGCTGCAGCCCGCTCCATTTATGAAAAGCATTAACTGCTCCTCTCAGTGGAGGCAGAAGTGCGGCCGCCAGGTACACTGCTCTCCCTTGTTTCCTGGCAGTGGAATGAACACTGGCCCGGCAGTGAGGCACACGGCAAAGTCCCGGCCCTGCCGCTTACTGGGTGTATTACCGTGAGGAGTTTTCCACCTGTGCCTGTTTTCTTATATTGTAAGATTTTTGCACAAATGAGCAAATATGTGGAAAAACGTTTAGCTGAGTTGAGTCTGTTGTGCAGTCAGGCAATGCTCATCTCCTTCCTTCCAGTCTCCAAATTCAGTGTAACTGGGCTTCCTTCTGGACTTGTGTAGAGCCTTGTTGTTTCAGTTCAATTCACACAGAAGGTGCTGCAGCAACCTCACTTAGAAAAAATACCCCCGAGAGCCAGGTGTGGTGGCGCATGCCTATAATCTCAGCTACTTGGGAGGCAGAGGCTAGGAATCACTAGAGTCCATGGGTTTGAAAAAAAAAGAGAGAAAAGAAAAAAAAAAGAAAAAGAAATACTCCCTAACTCTGAGCACCAGGAGGGAAGAGGCCAAAGGGCTATGACTGTGTTTATTTGCTGGTTTTCAAATTTTTGCTCTGGGAACCTTTTGCTGAAAAGGAATCTCCAGTGGAGCCCTGACAAAAACCAAACAGACAGAGTGCCTGGATTAGCTTCCTTTATTTGGAAAGTGCACACATCTGTTTCTATATCTCTTACAATGATAGTTAGAATTAGGTGTTTGGATGACATACATCAGAACTGAGGTGAGAGATGGTAGATGCAAACTAAACCTGAGCATTTTTGGGGACTAGGTCTCACTACATTGCCCCTAGCAGAACTCGAACCGTGATCCCTGTTTCCCACCGCAGCTTCCTAGGCTGCCCCTTACAGTCATGCGCCACCATGCCCAGTTTAAACCTGAGCATTTAATTCTGCCTTTTCCTTGCACACAATCAGCGAAACTCAAACTCAGTACCTTACCCAAATGTGCACAGTAAATTACAAGGCCAATCATACCCTAAAAACTACCTATGAGGAAACAGCAGCGCCTCTGACATGCACACTTGCTCCTGATATCACACAAGGTGACATCGCAGGCTGGGGCAGTGCATGCACTGGGCCTTGCTGTCCTCACAGTGCGACACCTTTGCAGTGACAGGCTTTTTATTCAGTTTTGTACGATAAAAAGTTCACATGGGGGTAAATTTATTTATTTTATTTTTATTTTTACTTTTTTTGAGACTAGGTCTCACTATTTTTGCCTGTGGAACCGCAGGCTCTCATTGCCCGGGGTACCACAGACTCAAGCAATCCCCAGCCTCAGCTTCCCAGGAAGCTGGGATTACAGGCGCGCGCCACCACGCCCAGCTATTTTTTTGGAACTAGGTCTCGCTACGGGCCCCAGGCAGGACTCGAACCGCAATCCCTGGCCCTGGCCTCTTCATAGGCTGAAGCTTACAGGCACATGCCACCGTGCCCGTCCTGGGGTAAATTTAAATACATAAACACTTGTATAGAATTTGATCCCTACTAGTTAATGACACCCTTGGGAGACAATAAATGGGCGCAGAAATGACAGGATTTATACTGCGAATGACACAAAAATGTGTCTGGCCACAGGGGAGGGGCTGGTTAAAGTCTGTCACTGGCTATGTGGACCCCTGCACCCTCATGTTCCACTCACCGTCAGATATCCCTTCCTGGTTTCCTAAATTCAGGAGAAATGCCCTTCTAATCCTGCCTGGACAGGGGCTGTGGCCTCCTCTTCAGCTGCCTCTTCCTCCTTCACCAGTGCCAATAACTGCAACAAGCCAGGGGCTGGGTTGGCCTCAGGCAGCGCAGTTTCCTCATAGTGAACATTCCAGTGAGGATTTGGTCCAGGCCAGCTTGAGTCACAACTTCTCCCTCTTGCTACCAATTTCTGTATAAAGGCTCCAGCAGACAACTCCCCTTCATCCTTCTGGTAAGCAGATTTCTGACCTGCAATTCCCTAGGGGTTAATAACACCCCCCCTCCCATCCCTCCACCCCCAAATACCAGCTCAAGGGCCTTCAGGTATTCTGGGGCTGTAATGGAAACGACTGTTTATCTTGAGCACGGGGAATGACACCAAATGCTGGGCCTCAAGCTCTCCAGAAAACGCACCCGGAGTCAGCCCTCTTCCTTCTGAAAATTCATGCAACCGGCTTAAATTCACTATCTGGGTCACGGGGCTGAAAAACCACTCCCCAGAAACCCCCTTTCCGGGCGTCTCCTTAGGGAGCAGAGCGTCACAAGTCTCCTCAGCAAGCCCCATCAAGGCGACATTCCGACACTGCCGTTCTCGTCCCTCCCGATCAGGCTGTACTCGGCCAAGCCAGCTAACCCAGCCGGCAGAGCCTCCTCGCCGTCCGCCGTCCGCCGCGTTACCGGCCCGGGGGCCGCCGGCCATCAACAGCGCCCTCCGAGGGTTCCTACCCTGCCCCCACAACAGACTGAACGTCTGACTAGCCCGAAGCACCGAGTGACGCGATGCAGGGTTCACTCACGGGGACCAACGGCTGCCGTCAGGGTCCGGGGTCCCAGGCTCGAGGACAGAGCAGGGGGTCAGGGGACGGTGTCGGAGAGCCAGGCCGTGTGGGCCGGCCCCTGCGGCAAGCATCCATGCTACCCTCCTCGCCTCGGGAGCCCGCGGCGGACCCACGCCTGCGACCCTGACTCGTCCGCGATCCCGTTCTGCGCCGGCGGTCGAGGCACTAGCGGTGGCGCTCCACGCCGTGCGGGCTCCCCCCTCCTTGGGAAGAACGGCCGAGAGAATGACTGCGGGGCACCGCGCGGCTCTTGGAGGCAAGGCGACCGGCCGAGGCTCGCAAAAGCCGCGGGGGACAGCCGGCCACCGGTCGCGTCACGCCGGGCCCCAGCTGTTCGCGGCACGCTCCGCGGCGCCATGACGTCACGAGGGGCGGGCTCCCCGGGCGGGGCGCGCGCCCTTCCGGCCCGGAAGCCCCGACTGTGGCCGTATCCGGGACGGCGGGCGGGCGGGCCAACCGGGACAGGAAGGTGAGACCTGGGTCCTGCCCATCTCTGCAGGCTCGGCCGGAGGCCCCTGTGGGCTCCCGGCGCTGCACGGCGGACCAGCCCCGGCCTGGCACAGCCCCGGTCGCGGCCGGCCGGCGCTTCAGGGGGCGGGGCCGGCTGCCGGGGAGGCCCGGGCGCCTGGGGAGCCTCTCGGCCCGGACCGATAACACGGACGGGGGCTCCGGCCGGCGCGACACGGGCCAGGCCACCGCGTGACCGACCGCTGTCACGCTGTGCTTAATCACAATTAGCTTGTGCTCCAGGCTGGCCGCGCTCACCTTTCTCCCAGCCGGTGACCCCGGGGATTTCATATATGGTGGCTTTCTCTGAAATGCCAAAGCCACCCGATTACTCAGAACTGAGTGACTCTTTAACGCTTGCCGTGGGAACAGGAAGATTTTCAGGACCATTGTAAGTGTTTAAGAGTTACTGCCTTAACTTGGGGGCTCGGGCGTTGTTTGGCTTGCAGAACCAGGTGTTCAGCTAAGTTAGAATATTGGAACGGTAGGAGAGAAATGCTCCGTAGGAGACGAGTTGAATTTCAGTTTCTTAGTGGAAGCTGTGCTGGCCCTACTTAAGCCATTTATTTTGTGGCGTTCCCATAAAACGCAGATTCTATATGGAAACTTCACTTCCTCATAACTGTTACATACATGAAACAACCTGTAAGTTGTTAAATTTCTTAATGTAAATGCAGGTTTAAACGAATGTGCTAGTTGCATCGTTAGAACTCGTTGGAAATAAAGCAAAAAATTTGGAATAGTTGCCACAACAGCGAACCTAGACCCTAACTGTATTTTTTATTTTTTAAATTTGAAGGCACAGAGCATGGAGAATGATGAATTTCCGCCAGCGGATGGGATGGATTGGAGTGGGACTGTATCTGTTAGCAAGTGCAGCAGCCTTTTACTATGTTTTTGAAATCAATGAGACCTACAACAGGCTGGCCTTGGAACACATTCAGCAGCACCCAGAAGAGCCCATTGAAGGAACCACATGGACGCACTCCCTGAAAGCTCGGTTACTCTCCTTGCCGTTTTGGTTGTGGACAGTTATTTTCCTGATCCCTTACTTACAGATGTTTTTGTTCCTTTATTCTTGCACAAGAGCTGACCCCAAAACGGTGGGCTACTGTATTATTCCCATATGCTTGGCAGTCATTTGCAATCGCCACCAGGCATTTGTCAAGGCTTCTAATCAGATCAGCCGACTACAACTGATTGACACATAGAATCAGTCACCGGTTTTTCCTCATGATTACAAAACTGCCAGTACTATATGGAGCCTGATCACAAGACGGCAGTTTCTTCACAGATCTCAGGAAGTTGTGCTGGGGCAGAGGCTTTTAAAAAAAAAAAAAAAATGTGACTGGGGTCTATCTTTAACCGAATAATAATGATTTTAGGGTAAAGCCTGAGATAGTCAAAATCATGTCGATGACTTCAGATTTTGAAAGTAAAAATCCTTTTATTTGCATTCTTTAGAAACTTGAATAAGTATCTGAATTCATATTTTTATTCTACTGTGCAACATAGTGATTCAGAAATTTTTCCTTTGGGGAAAAAACGAACATTTCCATTGTGTTTAATGTAAAAAGGTCCAAAATGGTCATAAAATTTAAATTTTATACAGCTACCTGGCTTGCTTTAAAGTTCTTTAAAGAGCCAATTCATTCTATTGTAACTAAGCCAACTGTGTTTACTTACCAGCTTGTGAGGAATTGGTATAGAAATTACTGAGGTGCAGGCTGTCTGATAAGCAGAATTTGCTCTTTCGGTAATGCTACTGGTTTAAAAAATGCTTTGGAAGAGACTAAAATGTTGAAAATTGAGAATCTGACACGCAGAAGATGCAAATGAAGATGCTCAATGAAGACTGGTCCAGCCATGTCAGATGTGATACCCTCTGAGGGCAAATGATCATCCTGCTTTTTTTCTGGCCTAAGGTTCAGTCTTCAAAGGGGTTTCACTGCATAAAGTTGTGATTCTTGTATTTCTTCCTTGGCAATTGCACTTAACTACCTCATGTCTGGTACCAATATAAACCACTAAAAAATGGAAATAGATTTTAGGATTTTGTTTTTCTGGATGAGAACAAGATATTCTTATAGCCTCATCATTAATACCAGGAAAATGCTTTACAGTTTCCAAGTTTTTTTTTCTTTCCTGAGGCTGTTGCCTGGGGAACCGCAGACTCAAGTGACCCCCAGCCTCAACCTCCCAGGTAGCTAGGATTATAGGTGCGCACCACCACTCCCAGCTATTTTTTGAGACTAGGTCTTGCTGTGTTGCCCCAGGTGGGTCTCGAACCCACGGACTCAAGCAATTCCCAGCCTCAGCCTCCCGTCCTAGGCTTGGGATTAAAGCTGTGTGCCACCGCGGGCCAGCTGACAACACTTTTTGGTGCTTACTCTTGGACCCTGTTTTGAGAGCTTTATATGAAATAATTCACTTAATCCTCCCAACCCTAGAGGAAGCAATTATTAGGATTTTACAGATAAGGAGAAAAGTAACTTGCTGAAGGTCACATAGCAGCTGATACCTTAGTTTTTCATCTGTGAGATGTAGTGCTTTTCACAAGGTACTGCCTACCCATGTCAAAGGATGGAGAAGGCAGCATTATGGATAAAGGCTTTTCTCAAGTTGTATGACCTACTGAGAAATCTCAAAGTTGTCAAATAACCTTTAAGTCTGATCCGATCAGAAGGGAAGATGAGCATTCCACAGCAAGCTTTTACTTGAAAAATAAAGCCAGGTACCTTATAAGTCAAAATAGTAGGATCAGTTCCTTCTCCAATCTCATTTCTTCACTGCCCCCAAAGGTCTAGTTGCTGAAATCATGGATCTTCAAAGTAAGAGTGTGAAATACCTGTGTTTCTAGGAAGGTTAGATAACCAAATCACTCTAGCACTTATTGACTGCATGCTGCAGGCAAGGTTTCTGGAAGGAGAAACATTCATGACTCAAGAGTTCTACAAGGCACTTTACAGAAGAGGGAACTGGAAGCACTCAGGGATTCATAACTTGCTCAGAGTTACATGGTCAGTATGTCAAAGAGCTTAGAATTGAAGCTAGGATCTCTGACCTTAGATCTTCAGCAATTCATACTGAAATTTTCAAAAAAAAAAGGGGGTGGTGGTGGAGGTAATTTTAGGAAAACAATCGAGCAATTATTTTCTTAATCGAGCAATTATTTAACAATTATTTAACAATCGAGCAATTAATTTATTAATCCAAGGCAGTGATAGCTTACAAATTGTTTCAATGATTTATTTCATAAATACTTGATAGGATGCAATTTTTTTTTTTTAAAGACTAGGTCTCGCTTTGTTGCCTGGGGAACTGCAGGCTTATGTTGCCCAGGGTACCACGGACTCAAGTGATCCCCAGCCTCAGCCTCCCAGGTAGCTAGGATTACAGGCATGTGCCACTATGCCCAGCTATTTTTTGAGATTTGGTCTCGCTATGTTGCTCTGGGCATGTATCGAACCCGTGGACTCAAGTGATTCCCGGCCTCGCTTCGTAGGCTGCGATTAAAGGCACACCACCGTGCCCAGCCAGGATGCAAAATTTATGTTTACCACTTGAATTCCTTTCTATTAAAGCAGTCTTTCTCAATGCTTCAAATTCTAGTCTTTTGGTATTTGGTTAAGTAAATGCTCAGTCCATCTCTCAAGAAAGCACCATATTGGCTTAGTAGTAGAAATAGCAAAATAATTGGAAGTAATACAGTGTTTCCAAATCTAATCATGTGTCAGATTGCAAGGTAAACAGACTTTCGATTATTTACATATTAACCAAGTTGTGGATTATTATTTTGCTCAATCTATGGCTAGCTAATGGTTCAAAGCACTCTTGGTAGGATGAAGAGGGAAAGATTAAATCTCCTAGTTCTTCTGTTAGGCTGAGGAGGTGAAATAGGTAGCCTTGTATATTACAGCAGGTCATTTATTCCATAATTATGTCATGATACAAAATGCAAATTAACATGAACAGTAAACACCTCAGGGTTAGGGGAGGTCCAAGCATCCTATGATCCATAGTTTTGAATAATTTACTTCCAGACAGAAATGATAAGCCATGGTGGCCTAATGCACCATTTTATTTGCAGCTTTTCCTGAAATGAAGGTAGTACCTGTTCAGTGGTTTTCATGGAAACAAGCCAGGTAACTTTTTTTTCAAAGAGTGCTAGCATAGCTGGGCACAGTGGCTCGTGCCTGTAAGCTTCAGCCTATGAAGCCTGTAGCGAGACCTAGTTCCAAAACAATAGCTGGGCGTGGTGGCGCGTGCCTGTAATCCCAGCTACCTGGGAAGCTGAGGCTGGGGATTGCTTGAGTCTGCGGTTCCACGGGCAAAAAGAGACCTAGTCTCAAAAAAAAAAAGTGCTAGCATAGGCAGTAGATAACTGAATTGCAAGAACAAACATCTCATTCATGGTGTTTTCATCACCATGCAAGTTTTGATTTTAAATATGCTACGTTTTAAAAAAATGAGATTTCCCAAGTTTAGAAATTTGATTGTTTCAAAGTTTTCATCAACAAAGAGCTTTTCTTTGAGAAGTGGAATCACGAAACAAATGTTCCTGAGATTAACTGCACTGCACCCATAAAATAATCAGGCCATTATGTTTGCTCATGGGTAGTGTCCAAGTCTTTAGTAAGATGATCTAGCGCAGATTTCCTTCTTGTTGGATTTTATGTCCTTAATCTCCGAAACATTGGCAGAAAAGCTTACAAGACCACATGGCTCATTCTTGCATCAAATGCATGCAATCACTTTATCAATTTTCCATACTTTTTTTTTTTTTTGAGACTAGGTCTTGCTATTTTTGCCCACAGAACTGCAGGCTCATGTTGCCTGGGGTACCACAGACTCAAGCAATTCCTATCCTCAGCTTCCCAGGTAGCTGAGATTACAGGCATGCGCCACCATGCCCAGCTATATTTTTTTGGAACTAGATCTCACTAAGTGCCCCAGGTAGGAATTGAACCGTGATCCCTAGCCCCGGCTGCTTCATAGGCTGAAGCTTACAGGCACGAGGCACCGTGCCTGGCCAATTTTTCATACTTCTAAAGCTATACATCATTCCAGACCATAATGAGGGACTATTGTGCATTAGTACTTTTGGTTTGGGCAATGAATGTGTCTTGGGTTGTTACTTTATATTAGAATCACCCAAGAAAATAGAAAGCAAAGCAAAACTCCACATAAATATTTTCAAGGTCCATCCCAGTCAATTATATGAATCTCTCAGGTTGGGGTCCAGGAAACCAAGTTTTAAGGGCTCTTGAGATGATTTCTTAGGGTTGAGAAGCACTGGGGCATGAATTCTCATGCACATTTACTACAGACTCAACTGTTAGTCCCGGGAGCTGTTTGTCTTTGGAACAGCTTAAACAAAGATTTTTTTTTTTTTTTTTCAGTAAATTCACCCCCAGCCCTTTAAATAACATCTTTCAAGGGGACTCTTACTATCTTCAAGATTGAAACTTTTGACTGAGGCATGGGCCTTACTAAGTGGGACCCTAGGAACGGCCAATTTGTGGTCCTAGGAAGTCACATGGAGATGCTAAGGTCATGACTGAAAAAGGTCACTCTAAGACTGACTGCTTGACGCAGCGGCCCTCCAGGAAAGCTGCAGACATAACCAGGCCAGGCTGGGGTTGGTCAGGTCGGAGCAAAGGTAGGCAGAGCCCTTTCAGCTCTCCCGATGCTATTCAACTCAGTCCAAGTGCAGGAGGAAACACACGGAGTCAGTCAGCCTGGTGGCGACATCTATGGTCTTGAGCTGCTTCTGAGCTGGCCTGGATATCAGATCTGGTAGGCAGCACTGGGAGCCCAGGGCAGGCAGTTCCAGCTGGAGACTAAGGTTAGAGATGAAGTCACCGCCTTTTTTAATTCCAATTCCACGTTTACTGTGAATCCACTTCTGCCAGGCTTTGGTCACCTCTGATTTTACCCAAACTTGTGAAGTGGTTACAGGATAGTCAGGATAGTCATACGTGACTAAGTACAATGGTCAAGTTCTCAGTCCTTCAATTTCTTATTAGCAGATTTGTGAAACACTCTTTGTCCTTGAGATACCTTCTTCTGGACCAGTACTGCCCAATAGAACTCCAGCAATGACGGAAGTGTTCCGACCTGCATTGTCCCAAGCAGGAGCTGCTAGCTGCATGATAGTGAGACACGGCTAGTCTAAGTAAACAGAATTTTCACTTTTAATTAAATAGGCAGATGTGATTAGTAGCTACCATGTACTACTAGCTCAGTTCTAAACACTTTTCTGGCTTGCTTTCTTCCTTTCAGCTTTTCCTGTTTTCCTTGTTTAGGGAGCTGTCCAGTGACTAAATGTTGGTGTGCCCAGTTCTCTTCTCATGCTGTGTAACACCCTTTGGTGATCTCATCCAGGCTCCAGTTGAAATGCCCAACTGTATATCACTATGTTGCATATCCAACCTCCTACTTGTAATTTACCAGGATGTCTTCTCAGACAGTTGGAATTTAACCTGTCCAAAACCAAGCTGATCCCTCTGGGCACCAAATCTGCTCAAATCCCCAAGTCAACTACAAAAGAAGTAACAAGAGATCCCTTTAATATTATCCGCCTCAAAAATCCTCATGTGACTTCCCGATTTTAGAATATTCACATTAAAATCTTTAATGTGGCATACAAAATTCCAAGAAGAGGTCCTTGTATGACTCATTTCCTACTACTCTCAGCACCCCTCATCCCACTCCAGTCCACACTGGTCGTCTTGTCAATTCTAGGAAACACCAAAAAGGCCTGGGTCAGGGTTGCTGCACTCAGCATACCTTTTGCCTGGATACTCGGGCCTGACCACCTCATCGCCTTATTCAGACATCTGTCCAGTGGACAGCACAGTGAGACTGCCTCTGACCCCCTGATTTAAAACAAAGTGTTCTCCTTCCTTGCCTTTCTCCACTGTCTCATGTTAGGTATTCTGTCAGTACATCCTAGGAGGGCAGGGGTTTTCTCTGCCTGTGAACTGCTAAGCACTCCACGCCTACAACAGTCCCTGTATATGTGTTTAGTAAATATTTATTACGTGAATCTTTTTTTTTTTTTGAGACTAGGTCTTGGTATTTTTGCCCGTGGAACCGCAGGCTCACGTTGCCCGGGGTACCATGGACTCAAGCAATCCCCAGCCTCAGCTTCCCAGGTAGCTGGGATTAGGTGCGTGTCACCACACCCAGCTATTTTTTTGGAGCTAGGTCTCGTTGCCCCAAGCGGAACTCGAATCATGATCCCTGGTTCTGGCCAAGGCTTCCTAGACTGTCTCTTATAGGCATGCTCAACCATGTCTGGCCTTACATGAATGATTCTTTTGCCACTGAACAACGCTCTAGATTGCAAAACAATCTAGTTCACTTACGAGAATAAAGGCTGAAGTTGACATTTACCACATGCTCTAGATGTTTGGCTAAGTCCTTCCAGGTTTCAGCTTGTAGTGACATATTATTTTCAAGGCCAACATTGGAAATGAGTCTAAAATTATTTTTGCTGAAGTTCTTCCTGATATGGCTGCCTTAGGACTTCTCTTATCAGTGCAAAGAACAATACAATTACAAAGGAGATTTTAAGTGCTTGATTAGAGCCTTGAGACATTCTCAAGTTATAGTCATGAAGGTAATAGTTTCTAAGTGACTTAACAATATACCAAGTACCATGACCTCTTTGAGCTACCATACACAATTTCATTGCTTTGGTGTCCTCAAAGCAACACCTTGGCCCTATAAACCCATCCTTTAAACTGGTAATGTGTTTCTAGAAGTTACTTCCATAATCAGCAGAACTTCTGGCATTGGTTGCAGGTGGTGGAACAAATCTCTATTGAAACTGCAATCCCTATGGTCTTGTTGCCATTGCAATGGGAGCCACTTTTTAAAAGACTTAAAGAGAACTGGTTGTCTAGCAAACACCATTTCCTGGGTCATGTCTTTAAAAAGAGCAATTCTGATCCCAAAGGTCATCGGAGAAATGGAATAGTTACAGCAACGCTGAAATTCATTTTATACTTTGAGAAGACGACATGGGCTAGAGGGCCATTTTTTTCCCCAAGGTTAAGGCCCAGCACATCAGTTGTAGAAACACCTCCTCTCTCTTAATGGCACCTCACACTTTATTAAACTTTGTACTCCTCCCAAAAGTAACGAACTCACAATAGAACTAAAGCATACAAGAGGGGAAAGGGAGGGAAGTGGGGGTGGAAGGGGCACAAAAGATTGAGATGATGGTTCATGGATGATAAGGTGGTGGGAGAACTCTGGGGTAGATAATGATGTAAAGAATTGTACCCACAAAACAAAAAATTAAAAAAAAAAGAACTAAAGCATACAATTAGGGAGAGGGAGGGAGAAATAAGAGTACGGATGAGCACAAAAGATCAAGATGATGGTTCATGGGTGATATGGTGGGATAACTCCGGAAATACAATGATGCCCCCCCAATTAAATATATACACACACACAAATATATACACATAGTGTACACATATTCTACACCTGTAGAGATGCAACAATTCCAATGGGAAATAATATGTATCTCCCGTAGATTAAGTAGGAAACAGTTAAAAATACTACATGATAGACTGAGAGGATCAGAGATATCTCCAACAAATTTCCTCATCTGGAAGAAAACAAACTATTTCTCTCAGAAGTACAGGCCTTCTCAATGGAAGTAAAAAAAAAGAATTCTGGCCAGGCATGGTATGGTAGTTGCATGCCTGTAATCCCAGCTACTTAGGAGGCTGAGGCTAGGGATCACTTGAGTCCATGGTTTGAGACAATCTGGGCAACACAGCAAGACCTACTCTCTTAAAAAAAAAATTCTGAGTAGAGAAACTAGTTCTAATAAAGTACACTTTATGGTAAGAGGGAGGAAGGACCAGGCACTCAGAGGGGAAGAAAAACATAGCAGGAGGACCATACTTTGTCTAGGCAAACAGGAAAGATCTCCTAGAGAAGCCATTTATTTGAAACTTAAAAGAGAGTTAGAAAGATAAAGGTCTTTCTTGTCACATGGTCAAGATTTCAAAGTTGCGGAAGTATAAATCCTCTCTACACTGGGAACCAGAAACTGATTTCCTCCCTTTTATTTTCCAAGTAAATTTTCTTTTTGGGCAATTTTTACAAAAATGTTCAAACTTTCTAATTTATAGGCAAGTAAACCTATTATAGAAAAGTTCTTTCTCCTGGCCACATAAGTCTATTACTTAAGCATTTAAGGTGACAGGAAAGCACATTTATAAGAGATTTCTATCTTGCCTATGTCCATATATTTCACATCAGAAAATATTATTTATCTAAGATCTTGTGCCAAACTCATTTTTAGACTGGATTGAGAAGCTGACTTTTCCTATCAGAAGTTGGAAGTTATTTCACAGGACAGCTATGAAATAGTTGTGGCGAGTATTTCCACTAGGTAGCACGTGAGAACTAAGCAAGACCTTTCTTCTCTACTGGTCTTTCATTTTTTTTTTTTTTTTTTTTTGAGACTAGGTCTCGCTATTTTTATTTTTGCCTGTGGAACCGCAGACAAGGTCTCATTAATTTTGCCCATAGAACCGCAGGCTCACGTTGTCTGGGGTACCACGGACTCAAGCAATCCCCAGCCTCAGCTTCCCAGGTAGCTGGGATTAGAGGCACACGCCACCACACCCAGCTATTTTTTGGGACTAGGTCTCGCTGTGTTGCCCCAAGCGGGACTTGAACTGTGATCCCTAGCCCCGCCACTTCATAGGCTGAAGCTTACAGGCACGAGCCACCGTGCCTGGCCTTTCTACTGGTCTTTCAAACTGATCTTCATGGTCACACACTGGCTCACTTAAGAAGATAGTACTAGAATTAGAGTAAATAATAAAAAATAAAGCCGGGCACGGTGATGCGTGCTTGTAAGTGACAGCTTATGGAGTTGTGGCGGGATCTGGGGATCACGGTTCAAGTACCGCCCCGGGCAACACTGCTAGACCTAGTCCTAAAAAAATAGCTGGGCGTGGTGGCATGCGACTGTAATTCCAGCTACCTGGGAAGCTGAGGCTGGGGATTGCTTGAGTCCGTGGTACCCCAGACAACGTGAGCCTGCGGTTCTATGGGCAAAATTAATGAGACCTTGTCTAAAAAAAAAAAAATAAATAACTATCTTAATGGCTATATAGGTACCTCTCTTTTCAAGGACTGGATTAAAAACTACAAGCCAAGTACTGAATTCAAGTACCAATATTAAAGATGTTATCACAAACTAAGTAAGCTAATTTCTGACCATAGCTAAGACTTTGTAGTTGGTATCAGTTTGATTACATTACAGCACTTAGTGAAAGGCTGAAATACTTTAGAGATATGAAAAGCTGTATAAATTCACTTTCCTTAATAGCATGTACTTTGCACAACTCTGTAAGCTACAGATTTCACAATGTGTAACTGGGAGATACATTATGGCAATACACTACGATTATGTATAGATCCCAGTTCTGCCAATGGTTAGCTCTGAAACTCAGGGCAAACACCTATGTAAGATCCCATTAATTTGTGAAATAAATCCTATCATTTGTAAACTTACTTCCAATTCTAAGAATTCTGACTGTGTTTCATTAGGCACATGCTACTTGATTTCTTTGTATTTTAGTTAACCAGTAGACACACCGTAAATACAATGCCCTAAAAACACAAAAATAAAATGCCTTAGTCCCAGAGACAAATGGAAAAGGAATATATAAATATATATACATATATATAAAGAGATATTTTAGGAAATTATGTATTTTAAAGAATCTTGTCCGTTATTGAGCAAAATAAAAATATGGCTATAACAAGAAATATCTAAAGAGTATAGTCAAGAGAGATAAAGTCAATAGCGTTTGTGTAAGGGTTTAATTTTTATATACACACATATTAAAACATACCCCATGTGGCTCTCTTAAGACCCAAGTTAAATGGTCATTCACAGACAGAGGCCATCTCTGCATAGTGGGTGTCAGTGTAGATTCAAGATTTCTGTGGCTCTCATAAGCTCTCTTTTCAGTTCTTTGTTACCATTTTCCTTTTACTTATACAGAAATGTCATTCTTAAATTTACTACCAATTTTCACCCTTTGTTCCTGTCAGTTTTCTGAAATGCTACTGCCCATGAACCCATGACATGCACTTTTACAACAGAAATAGAAGCTAACAGATGTAAATATCAGTTTAATTCAATGACTATTTCAAAATAGAAAACATTCACCTGCCAACTTAAGAGTACTTAACACTTGGAAAAGAGATTAACTTCTAAACATTTATTTAACTTTTTTTGCTGGAAACAAACAAACATACAACAACAACAACAACAACAACAACAACAACGTTTTAACAAAACTGTCCCAGGGGAACAAAGCAACTGTTTTTCCAAATAACAGCACAACTCTTCCTACATATCAGTGTGTGATACTGAAGACAGAGCAGCAGTCTTTTAAGTTCTATAGGCTAGTGTTAACATGGTGGTTTTGATCGTTTTGCAGATGGTCCATCTGAGTTAGTTCTGTTATCAATGTTATTTTCATCTTCTGCATCATCTTCATCATCACCTTTTAAAATAAATATTTGTGGTATGACAATATGTTTAGTGGTTGAAAGAAATATAAATAGCTATAAATGATTCATTAAGAGACCATTTCACTTTTAGGGCTAGTAAAGTCATATCTAGCAGATATGAAAAATGTATGTCTGAAAAATTTCAGGAGTTATGTTTAAAAACTTCCTTTCCTACCATTAAAAAAAAGATATAATTCATATATTATAATTCACTATTTTAAAGAGTTTATAAATTTTTAGTGTATCTACCAGGCTGTGCATTCATACCACCATCTAATTCTAGAAAAAAATTTTATTATCCCAGAAAGAAATCCTATGCCTCTTAGCAGTTAA
>PVHY01019960.1:0-26440 GCA_004024945.1 Uropsilus gracilis | reverse complement strand
CCTCAATTTACCCTCTTTCAAACCTGTGGTCCTTTCCTCCATTCCCAGTCTTCTCACCAAAATCTCAAGCCAGAACAAGACTCTTAGAGTGCAGACTAATTTATTTCTAACAAAGTGTTTACCTAATTACTAAACAGAAAAGAAACATATTAGAAAAACCCGATCATTTCAACACAGTCCAGAAACTCAGTCTCTTATTCCTGATCATGTCACCAACATCCAGTCAGAGTTCATCAGAGTGTGCTCCAAACATCCTTCCTTCTCCTTGGTGTGTTCCATCCAAGCATGTAGACAAAGATGGCTACTGTCTGCTCCTTGCTGTGTCCTCTTCACTTCAGGTGGTAGACAGAATCTCCAAAAAACAGAAACCAATAGCAGATTCACCAAGGCCTCCTCAGGCTGACTTTAACACACACACTTGGCTTAACCATGCTAAAGCCGTGAGTCCGTAGACTTGGGTCCATGGCCAGGTTGCCTGCCTTGATCACGTGGCCTGGACTACATTTTCCTTCTCCCCAACATGCTAACCCCAAAATGGTTGAACCAAAAATGGCATTTCCCTGAATGGCTGATTCTCCCCTTTGTTTCAACACTCCATAAATATATATATATATATATATATATATTCTCTTATTTCTGTTTCCTGCCTTTCCTGGAACTAGCTCCTAAGTTATCACATTACAGAGGAAAAACTTGTTTTTCTTCTTTCTCCCACTTTGTATTTTTCTTGAAAAGAAATTTTAATTAAGGCCATTCTCACATTTTTGCATATCCTCCTTAAAATTTGCAATCCTAAAATGACACCAGGGGGTAGGTGCTCCCTATCAAATTGAAAGAGAATTTTGAAGAAATATCCTGGGGTCTTTGAATTGTATCTTCCTCTCATACATAGGCCTTTTACCAGTCACTTTTACCAGCACCCTGGCTAAGTTTCTAGTCCTGATAACTCTGCTGTGCCACTTTCTGGTTTGGCACAAGCTACTTGAGGTTCAGCTTCTTTATCTGTAACTAAAAAGGTTGAATTAGATTAATACGTCTCAAACATAGAGTGCACATTAATTATGTGAGTATCTTCTTAACTTTCAGATTCTGATTTAGTAGGTCTTGAGTGGGATCTGGGATTTTACCTTTGAAATAAACAACCACAAGCTTCTGATGCCCCATGGACCCAGTCAAAGTAGCAAGGAAAAGAAAAACTATAGGTTCCAAACTTTCTAAATTCTGAACCTTGAAATACATTCTTCCTCCTTGCCTTTTCTGACCTTTGCCAGTTCATCTTGAAACCAAATCTTGGGCATTTCCACAGCTTTCCTGTAACTGAGTAAGAAGTAAGAAGGGAAAGATGCAAATCCTGCATAATAACCAACACCTAGCAACGGAAATGGAGAGGGTTCTGATGACGTCTTAAAGCTTGTGTTTGCTTGGTTGAGGGTAAGTGATACAGCATTTCCCAGGCATGGCACTGTCAAACAGGAATGTACTATCATGCAGGAAATGACTCCAATATAAACAAGGAAACTGATTGGGGATGTTTGAGAGACTGATCACAGCAACTGGCTTATTACAGACAGATACTCAGATCAGCTTCCTTCCTTTGTCTTGTGGAAAGGTTTTACTGAGTCAAGCTTCCTTTTCTTGGAAAAAAACGATCTAGTATAGACCATGACAAGTCCTTCTTTACTCTTGTCAAGCCTTAGGTTTCCTTTTACTTTATAACTGAAGGCTACTGGAATCATTTAGTATCATCTGATGGGTTCCCACAATGTCTATTTCCCATGTGTGACTTCCCTCCTTCAGTAGTTCCCGACTATAGGGTTGTGTTCTTCTGGATTAAACAGGTTTTTAATAGGCAGTCAATTCATATTGAGAAATAGTTGGAAAAAAAAAGGAACTTACAATTTTTGTGACAGCTACAACTTGATGATAGTTTTCTTTTAATGAAGTGGGTGTTAGTGATGGTAGGAAATGCTGAATATGATAATTGGAGGAAGAGAAAGGGTAAAAGTTTCCTTTCAGGATCTGTTTCAATGGAGGAGGAAATTGTTCTGAGAAGTACTTATTGGCTTATATTGCTTGTGCAACTACCCATAGGCCAAGTTTAGAAAGGATTGGGAAAGATACACTCAGAATCTAAATGTCAGCTTCTAGCCTTTCATCCTGTGGGACAAACTGCTTCCTGACAGGGAGACTCTGCTACTGTGAAACAGAGACTGGGCCAGTAGTTATCTGATGGACCCTTCTTGTGTTTGAGAGTGGCAAAAAAATAAAAGAGCAAAAGTCATCTTATCTAAAGTCTGTCTGTTATATTTTCTTAAATATCCTGATTCCAGTCAAGAAATGTCTTGGAAAGGATTTTCCATTGTGCTTAAATCTAAGACATCTTTATCTCCAGGAAATGACAGTTGGGTCTCACAAATGAAAGCAACGGAGTTTATTGATAGCAGTCATCTGAGGTGGAGCAAGCAATCTACTCAGCTATGGAAACAATCACAAAAACAATGAACACAGATGAACTCCTGGTGGCCTTGCCTGCCCTCACCTCATACGACACCTTCCTACATAGTGTTGAATCCACGGGCCATAGAAAGAGATGACCACACTTTCTTATTAAGCTGAACTATTGTAAGCGGTCACTTTAATTATGAAGTCAGAGCTTATGAAAGGATTGGAATGTGGAAGAAGGAACTGGAATAAACTTACTTGAACAGTATTAAGTTACCAATTTTGCAAAGTCAAGAAATTCCAAAGGTCTTCATATGAGGCATTTGAAGAAATGTTTTCAAGACACTGGCTTGGGTGGAGTGTGTATGAGTGGATTATACGAGATTGAAAGTTACTTTGCATGAAAGAAGAGTTTTTTTTTTTTTTTGGAAAGAGTTTCTACTACATGTAACAAATTAAATTCCAGATGTTTATTGCTACAAAATAAATCTCAAACAGATGCCCAAACATGTGTTGACTGGTATGTTTATTGCAAACAAGGCATTCAGCACCTGCCCAGAGAGACCTCTGCTTAACTTTTCCTATTTTTTTTTTTTAAAGACTAGGTCTCACCCAGGGTTGTCTCAAACCCACGGACTCAAGTGACCCCCAACCTCAGACTCCCAGGCAACTGGGATTACAGCACATGCCACCACACCTTGCCTTGCTTAACTTTTCATGTGTCCTTGTATGTTAACCATGCAGGAGGGGCAAAATATTTAGATCTCAATCCCTATTTAAAGCAGCCAGGGATGGGGCCAACCCCCTAAACCAGACATCAGAGCTATAAGACGAAGAAACAGCAAAATAACACAAAGAACAAAGTAGCAAGATAACCAACAATGGGAAAATATCGATAGACCACAAATGAGCACAGACTGGCTATGCAAAGCAAGGATAAAACTGAAAACCAACCAGCACGGTGTGGCCTATCCCAGGAACACAATCCCTCACCCTTGTACATTGCCACAGGAAAGAAAGAGACTAATGGACTTACCAAACAACAAACTGAGAAGGTTCTGAGTAATTGGCGGAAGAGTAGAGGGATGAGGAGTATCCTAATACTATTTGCCAATGTTGTGATTTAAAGAATAAAAAAAAAGTTAAAAAATAAAAAAAATAATAAAGAGGCCAGTGAAATTTCTAAAGCCATTAGCTACTTTACTCTAAGTACCAGTGACTAGTGTTCCTTCTGGGACATTTTTTAAGATTTATAAACAACCCTCAAATATAGGATGTATTTTAGGAAATTAATTTGGAGTGAAAAAAGAACTTTAGATTAAACAATCTCGTCTGAAAGAACGATATTGGTATTTAGCAGCCCAGATTGCTGGTAGTAGGTTACTCATTTCTTGGAGAGTCATTTATGGTAGAAATTCCACTTTTACAAGTAACAGCTTTGCTTGAAAAGGGTGGAAAAACACTGTGTCCTCAACACATTGACTGTCACTTGACTGGGCATCACCAGGCTGTGGATGGGGCCTCCATCCTCAAAGATACTCCCCACTTTTGGTATCATATCTTAGTTTGAGTATCAGTTTGATATCTACAGTTTGGGATGTATGCTAAAATTCAGAGTTACATAAGATTACAGTGTGGCTGCTTTGCAGTGAATGCTCCCATTTCTGCTCATTTGGAAGCAAAACCCAATGCAATGATGGTCATGATCTCTAGGACTTGCTGCCAGGCTGGGCTGATTGAGCAGAAGGAAAAACATGTGGCTGTTTTCTTTGAAATTCACAGCATCATGTAGTTCACATAACCTCTACCTCTCCACGCCTATCCTCTATCTATAGCCCTTTTCGATGGCAAGACAAGTTGCCTTTTTGTGATCCTCTTTTGACCTGCCCTAAGATGAATTAACTCAAATTTAACTTGAGTTAATTTTTTAAAGGAGATTATTTTTCAGAGAAGTTTTAGGTTCACAAAAAAATTGAGCAAAAAGCAAAATTCCGTATATACCATATCCCCCACTCCCATGCAGCGTACTCCTCATTTGTCAACAACTTGCACCAAAGCAATACACTTGTGTAACTCCATCAATGAACGTACACAGACACACCATTATCATCCGAATTTCACAGTTTACACTAGGACTCGCTCATGCTATTTACCTTTATAGATTTTTATGAATGTACAGTGGCATGTATCCATGGCTATATCATACTGAGTAGTTTTACCGCCCTAAAAATCCTCAGTGTTCTGCCTAGTCATACCCCCTCCTTTCTAACACTGAGTGACCATGGAGTTATTTTGCTATTTACATGGTTTTACATTTTTCAGGATGATACAAAGTTGAAATCCTACAATGGGCAGCTTTTTGGGACTGACTTCTTTCACTCACTAAGCAGTTAATTTTCCACCATGTCTTTCATGACTGAACTTTTTATTCACATAAAATGTATTGAGGAGAATGAAAACACAGGGTAATTTACCTGTAGTTGGAGCTCCATAGGCCCAGACCTTGGGTTCTGATAGTCTACCAACCAATTTGGGATGTTATTCTGGGTTAGTTAGCCTATCTGTTTTGTCATAACATTAACATCTGTTTGATGTTCCTTTGTCTTCTTTTATTGCCTCCAAACCCAGTAGACATAAGAATTGAGTAAGAATTAAGATGAATTATTGTTAGGAGAGAAGTCTATTCACTTTTTCACAAGTGAAAGAGTATATAGAGAGAGTTTCTTTCGTTCTTCTTTTTTTTAATATAGGCAAACTCAGAATAGTTTGTATTCTGATTCCACTCTTCTGTTTCAGTAGAGGGCACTCCAACCTTACCTAGAGTCCACTGTTTTTCCATTGGGCCAGTTTTGGAAAATAACTTATCATAGCTATCTTTTAGTTTAACAGCAGCGACTGTATTGTTAAAGTAGAAACCAGATGAATCAAACTAAGGCTCACTCCTATCCTATTTGAATCTGAAGTCCTTTGCTCATTTCTCCCTAAAAGATCCATTATTCTCTCATGTAAGTTGTGTATTTACATGTAGCTTTTCTGACCAGCCTGTGAACTCCTTAGGCATGGGATCCTTAGGGAGTGGCACAATTTCTATACAGACTACACATTCAATAACTAGCTATTAAATACAGGTAGGCCTTGTTTTACAGAAGTCCATTTTGTATCACTTAATTTTTATTGTGTATGTTTTAATTGAGGTAACATTACTTTACAATGCTTTATAGGTTTCAGGTATTCAGTTGCTCACCTCAGCACCTGTAGGTACCACACCATGCTCACTATCAGACGTCTAGACACCATCTATCACCAACTAGTTGACCCTCTCAATCTCTTCCACCCCCACCCCTTTTGTCTCTGGTAACCACCCATCCTGTTGTCAAATTATGAGCTTTTTTTTTCTACTCATTTACTTTTTTCATGATATTATTATACAAGCGAGTACAGTCATACATATTTGTCTTTCTTCTTCTGACTTATTTTACATATCATTATCCCTTCAGTGTCTATCTGTATTGTTGCAAATGGCAAGATTTCTCTTTTTATGTGTGGCTGAATACTATTACAGTGTGTGCATTTACCACATCTCCTTAATCCATTTGTTTGTTGTCAGGTACTTGGGTTGCTTCCATATCTTGACTATTGTGAAGAATTCTGCAATGAACATAACATGAACATAATATAAGGTGCATATATTTTTTTAAAATAGTGTGTTCATATTCTTCAGGTAAATACTAGATTATAGTGTAGTGCTCATTTTAATTTTTTGTGGAATGCCCTTAATGTTTTCCACAGTGACTGTACCAATTTGCATTCCCACCCAGAGTGCATGAGGATTTGCTTTTCTTCACATACTGGTAGCACTTATTATTGCTAACTTTTTTAAAAAAGAGTAGGTCTTGTGATGTTGCCCGGGTTGTCTCAAACCTGTGGACTCAAGTGAACCCTCGCCTCAGCCTCCCAGGTAGCTGGGATTACAGGTGTGCGACTCCATGCCCAGTTTATTTCTAACTTTTTGTTAACAGCTATTCTGATCAGTATGAAGTAAAACCTCATAGTGGTTTTCATTTGCATTTGCCTATATTGATAAAAAATATAGAACATCTTTTTACCTCTGTGTTTTCTTTGGTGACATAACTATTTGGATCCTCTGGCAATTTTTAAAATTGGAGTTAACATGTTTTTGTTTGTTTGTTTGTTTTTGGTTGTTGCTATTGAATTGTATGAATTGTCTACATAACTTGGACATTAGCTCCTACTATGTATGCCACTTTTAAGAAAGACCTATACCATTTGAACTTGTTTCTTCTGACTGAAAAAAAAAATAGAGGAATTTAGTTTTTATGACAGAAGGTGAAAAATAAAACTCATTTCAGCATGTATTTTGTATCAGTTGTTATTGAGGCAGTGTGTCCCCTGAGCAGAGTGAGTGGCACTACTAAAATTCTTCCCAAGAATTATTTTATACAGGTATAAATTTATGATATATTTATCATCACCTTTCTGCATTTATTATGTATTAATGATATCAGGTTTTATGTATTATTTGTTATAATCTGATTTTTTTTTAAGTCTGGGAATGCTAAAAAATTTCCATATACACTGGTGGTAATTCCTTTTTTCCTTTACATCATTTCTGCTTATGAACGATTTCATAGGAACATTGCACTTTCAGATAGCAGGGGGAACCTAAAATGAAAAAAATAAATACAAAGAATCTGAACAATGAAGAGAAGATTTTGCATGTATTTGATATTTGGAAGATGACATCTTACCTTGTGGATTTAATACTGATACTGATTGAGGTTATATATATGCTCTGTATTGGTATATATCAAGATATAATAATGGCATCTGTTTTAGACCCAGATTAGGGACCCCAACCTGTCTCCTTATTCAGCAGGGATTATGTTTCATAATGGCCTGCTGGTGGCAAGTCAGATAGTAAATAAATCCTAGTTCCCACAGCAATTTGTAGGCTGCTAAAAACCTTGCTAATTTGCATATACTCTGGTCCTAAAGTGAATCTGAAAGTGTCCTAAATAGTCTTCATTTGGTCCCCTGTCAGTAATTCTATCAGCAAGAGGTTTCCAAGTATCCCCACATCAGCTTGAGTGACTGGCATGGGGGGCCAGGTGGGGAGCGCTCCTTTCAGCAGTCCCATGCTATGAGGAGGTGAACCTCTGCCAGGGGTCAGGGGCTGTGGCAACCCTCTCTGGTTTACTCACACTTCAGTCAATCCTCACCAGTAAGGAGAAAAACTAACCCAGCTGCAGATACACAGGAGGTGAGGGGAAGGAATAAAGTCTCTGGGCACACACATCTCCTGGCAGGACACAAAAAGAATATGGTTGGAACCATGGGACACAGGACTGTGAGATCAACTATAGTAATGATGTATCTCAGAAATACACCTGCAATGTTTCCAGGGCCTGGTAGCCAAATTCCAAGTTCAGAGGCCTTCAGCAGAAGCATGGCACTCCCCCACTTTTCCACAGGGGGAGGAAGGCCACAGAGAGGTGGCAGCCCCATGACAAAACTGTAAACTACTAGGGAAAATACAACCCAGACCAACTATCTATTGATGTCTGTCCCCATTGGGGAACTTTTCTACAGACAATGTCTGGAAGAAAATTTCCAACTGCCAGAGGTCAGAAAGCAGCAAAATGAGACAGAAACCAGAATGGAGGAGACAGCCAGTAAGAATGAGCTAGTACTGACAGGTTCCAAATGTCCTTGACCTGGTTGCCTGCAGCGAAGTTGTGCCTGGAAATCTAAACACTGTCTGTTGCATCTACAGAACACAGATCCTCACCCAGGAAAAGGACATCACTCCAGGAATGAAAAGGAAGTCACCAATAGGTTAAACATTGACCAACAACTGGCAGTGAGAGAGGAGTCAGAATGACCACGGTGGGAATAGTGGGAAGGGGTGGGGGAAGATACCCCCAAGGGGATCCAAAACTAGACAAATATGACTGATGTCCTATGAAAACAGCAAAAAATTTAAAAATATATTCTTCATTTCTGAATCTCAAAATCTTACCAAGCAATTCAATTATCTGCACAAATGTCATCTCTTTCATAAGTGTTCTGCTTCAGGCCCCACTAATCTTTCCATCTGGTCTCCTGTAGAAGTCAGATCTTTAAACAGCCCTCAGAACACTAAAGTTTTGCCTTGTCTTATAATTTTTCATATGTGTGTATTATCTTTTCATCTGGAGTTTCAGTTCCTTTAGGAGTGAACTTGACATTTTTTGAGAGCTTACTACATGTGTTACATAACTTAATCCTCAAAGCATTTCCTTGGTCGATGTTACCAGCTTCATCTTGTTGATCAGGAGACTGAGACTCAGATAGTAAAATATCACTTTTGTTATCACTCAGCTAGCAAATTTTATTTAATTTAATTATTTAATTTACTTATTTATTTGAGACTAGGTCTCAGTAGCAAATTTTATATTTGTTCGTTCATTCATTCATTCATTCATCCATCCATCCATCCATCCATCCATCCATCCATCCATCCATCCATCCATCCATCCATCCATCCATCCATCCATCCATCCATCCATTCATTCATTCATTCATTCATTCATTTGAGACAAGGTCTCGCTATTTTGCCCCTGAAACTGCAGGCTCACATTGCCCGTGTGCCATGGACTCAAGCAATTCACAGCCTCAGCTTCGCAAGTAGCTAGGATTACAGGTGCATGCCACCATGCCCAGCTATTTTTTGGCATCAGGTCTCATTGTGTTGCCCCGGGCGGGACTTGAACCACGATCCCCAGCCCCCACCACGACTCCATAAGCTGTTGCTTACAAGCACACACCACCGTGCCTGGCAGCTAGCAAATTTTAAACCCAATTTAAATTTTAAATTTTAAACCCAATTTAACCCAAGAATATTTTAAAACCAATTTGGTTTTAAATCATGGAATATTTTAAAACCAATTTGGTCAGATGCCAAAGTTCTTTCTATTACAGAGATTTTTTTTTTCTCTATTACACTATGCAGTTTAAGAACAGAATCATTATGCCTCTTGAGCCATTTTATCTCTGAGAGTAGAACACTTAGTAAATTAGGGGAATTGTTTAAGTTTTAAGAATTGATGTATAATCTGCTTGCTAATTCCAAAGTTTGCATATTGGGCATACTGGGCAGAAAGAGGTTAGCATAATCAGTCTCAGCTCTCCTTAGAAATTTCTTCCTGCAAGTTTTACCCTTGTCTGGTTTCTAGGAACTTGAATTTCAAGAGGGTTCCTACCACCCCTTGATAAAATGGCTCATTGTGTGCTTATGCTGAACACTTGCTTTCCAGTTGCCTCACATCCCTGCAAGTGTTTGCTATCATCAGTCTTTACAAATGTAGCCATTAATCCCTGTTTTGTGATACCTTGTGGTAGTTTAAGTTTGCCTTTCTGATAACAGGTGACTGAACGCATTTTCACACTATTACCAGACATTTGGAGATCTTTGTGATCTGATTCATTTTACATTTTGAAGTGAGCTTTAAGAAAATTTCTTTGTTTGTTCTTTGTTCCATCATCTCATTTCTGAGTTTTTCGAAATCTAAGTTATAATGTTCTTTCATATAATTTATCATTAAAAATTCTGTTAGTTTCTTAAAAATATTAAGTTGCAGTTTTTGTTTGTTCTCTGGACATGTCTCCAGAGTACTTTTACTACCTATAAGACTGCTCCTGCATCTAATTTTCTATTTTCACATAAAATTATTCTGTAGAATTCTTTTTCTGTTGCTCATTTCTACATGAAATTAGTTTTTCTAAATTTTTAGGAGGAAGGTGTGAGTCTCTACCTTTATAGTTTCATTCCTATATAGTTGTCTTTATGTTATTTCATTTGTTAAAAAAATATAGTCTCATACTTTCAGTTTTCTCCTGGTTTTTCTTTTCACCTTTATCTGTATTATCTAGTTTAGTCTTTGTCTGGAACATATATGTTTTCTCTTCTCCAAGTCAATTTGGGTTTTATTTCTAGTAGTTTCTCTTCAGCATGGAGTGTTGCCCTGGAAGAACACTTTGGCAAATTCATTCCCACAGTTCTGAATCCCATATTGATCCAGTCTCTTGAAATCCTTAATGTCATACATTGCACTCACCTGCATAACCCCTTTCAACAGAGTTGTTTCCCACAATGGTTGCCATGTTTTCTAATCAAAATATATTGGTAGTTTATGGAGTCACATTGTTCTTATATCTGTATGCACCTTGCTCTCCTTACTTTGCTGTATAAATGCTGAAACTATAGAGGTCTATGGTGACTTTCCCCTACTCACGCCTATCTTGGGGGTAAATCATTACTTGATTTTGAAATAGATATTGCCTGTGGCTTCTTTGTTTGGTTTATTTGTTTTATGGAATGATTCAGGGAGACTAAGAAATTATACACTTCCACTGCCACCTTCTCACATTATATTTTGAATTTCAGCCAATTATTTTCTGTCTCAGGCTATTCATAGTTTAGGTGACATCTACAGTTATAGAACAAGAGACTATAATACCTGCATTTAAACAATTCTCAGATTTCAGGTTTTCCACACCTTGAAGCAATACCATACTAAATTGGTGTGACTGCCACTGGGCTTTTGTATCAGGATTTTGAGGAAGGACTTGGGCAGAACATATGTTTGATGTCTTGTCTTGTCTTTCCTTTCCGAAAACCCTACTTCCTCCACTTGTTTTCCTTTCTTCTTTTTTTTTTTTTTGAGACTAGGTCTCGCTATTTATGCCTGTGGAACCGCAGACTCTCGTTGCCCGGGGTACCACAGACTCAAGCAATCCCCAGCCTCAGCTTCCCAGGTAGCTGGGATTACAGGCGCGTGCCACCACGCCCAGCTATTTTTTGGAACTAGGTCTCGTTACGGGCCCCAGGCGGGACTTGAACCGCGATCCCTAGCTCCGGCCGCTTCATAGGCTGAAGCTTACAGGCACGAGCCACCATGCCCGGCCTTGTTTTCCTTTCTTAACTTGAATTCTTAGGAGTATTTTATACTGATATCTTATGTAAGGGTAGCTTAAAAAAGAAGCTTATTAAACTTTCCTGCTGCTTTCCAAAGCAACTATTAACAAAGGTATAGATTTCAATCAACACAGGCATTTGAATTTGGGGGACTATTTGGAATCTGTACCTAATGAAATTTCTCCATGAGACCCTTGCTTTCTGTCCTATCTCATTAATACTCATTAATACTGAATTTAGATAATGAGCCTTCTGACTAGGGATTTTTTCCTTATTCTACAGTTAGTCACCAATTTTAGAGTGCCATAAATGGGTGGCAACATACCCAGCGATTCTCTAACTTTGGAATTTTTAGACCCTTGAATTTTTAGATCTACACAATATAGATTCAGAGACAATATTATACAGTTGACTCAGGAATCTGTACAGGCTATACTGTGACAGCTGCGAGGTTCAGGAACCACCATCTGAAAAATAATATAAGACAAAAGTACTTGATGAAACCAAGCCAAGATGACTTTGCTTGCCATATTGTCTAAAACAGGCAGTGAGGTCTCAGAAATAAATTCTCCATGTAGATTTTGATTCATTCATTGCTCCAGTTAATATCTCAAATGCTCTCTGTGTCAAGAGGTTTATGCTTTTTTATTCTAAGGTGAATGAGAGATAGATTGAGACATTGTACCCGAGACAAACATGCAAGAGAAGAATAATTCCAAGATAGTAGTAAAATAGCAAAATGTTGACCTTTAACATTCTCAAGAGAAATATCTGTGGCTTTTCAAATTTGCCATATAATTTTTACCCCAAATACATCTGTATCCTTAACGGACAATTTCAGAGAGATAAAATCTGTACTGTTGTAATGACCTCCAAAGGATTCTATTACAATTTTGTTCAGTAAAATGGTAGCTCCATATCATGAGCCTTCATGATCTGTCAAGAGTATGAAATCCACAGTTGACGAAGATTATCTAAGATTTGGATATTGTGCAATAGTGCTTCTTAAATTTAAATAACTGTTAAAGTCCGGGCACGGTGGCTCGTGTTTGTAAGCTTCAGCCTATGAAGTGGCCGGGGCTTAGGGATCGCGGTTCGAGTCCCACCTGGGGCCCGTAGCGAGACCTAGTTCCAAAAAAAATAGCTGGGCGTGGTGGTGCATGCCTGTCATCCCAGCTACCTGGGAAGCTGAGGCTGGGGATTGCTTGAGTCTGTGGTACCCCGGGCAACGAGAGCCTGAGGTTCCACAGGCAAAATTAGCAAGACCTAGTCTCAAAAAAACAAACAAACAAACAAAAAAAAAAACAAAACTGTTAAAACCCAGGCTCACAGGTTCCACCTCAGATGTGATTCTGTACGTTAGAAGTGGGGCCTATGTGTGCTCAATTTTCAGTCTCCTCAGTGCTGTTGCTGTTGCTCCTGACCCAGGGACTGCATTTTGAATAGCACAGTTTTAGAAGAGCTGTTGGGAGCACTTAGGAACTAGTAGTTAATATATCAAATTGGGATGTGGCAGAATGTGGTAAAAGGAGGCTCTTCTTAAAGGACCTGGGTATTGGAAGTAAAATAGGAGTTCTGGATTTTTTTTTTTTTTTTGAGACTAGGTATTTTTGCCTGTGGAACTGCAGGCTCACGTTGCCCAGGGTACCACAGACTCAAGCAATCCCCAATCTCAGTTTCCCAGGTAGCTGGGATTACAGGCATGTGCCACCACACCCAACTATTTTTTTGGAACTAGGTCTCGCTGTGTTGCCAGAGGCGGGACTCGAACCGCGATCCCCAGTTCCCACAGCAGCTTCCTATGCTGACGCTTACAGGCATGTACCACCATGCCCGGCCTTAAAATAATTCTTAATGTGAGAAAGAGGAAATCATAGGTAAAGAGATTTCTAGGTAGATGGCACAGTATGTGCAAAGATGCAGAGGCACAAAACAGCACAACTGTATGACTATATGACTGTGTCTTTAGACAGATCTCTCTATGGTCCAAAGCCCACAATGATATCAGAGTCAGTGGAGGAAACTAAGCTGCTACTTGAGTAGCAGAGGAAATGAAAGTTGTAGAAAAGCCAAGCTCCTGCTTAAGCAGTCAGGGAAATGAAGACAATGATATCTGAGCCTTGAGGGAGCTGGTTGTATCCAGAGATAACAGAATGCACCCGTGTGTAATGTCCCTTGATAACATTTCTGAGAAAAGGGTGGATGCTTTGCTTCCAAGGATGAGTTAAGTAACATTTTGCTTTTGTGAGAAAGATAGTATGTAGAGCTCCCAGACAAATCTCTGATTCTGTAATATTAAATATGTCTTTAAAATTGGGGGGCATAAAGAGGGAAATATATTTTATGTATTTCTGACTAGATTTGAAACATGCAAGTAAAAAGCCAACTTCTGTCAGAGCAGATGCATTCTCCAAGTTCACCTTAGACTACTTTCAACTGTGTTCCACGGCAAGAAAATCCTACAATAACCCAGTTTCTCATTAGACTGAGCTGCCAGGAAATATTGTATTATTGGGCATCAAAGAGCCCTGCCTCTGGTCAACAGATGTAATAATCGGACATTCTCATTAGTGGCATCTGGAGTTTACAGAAAAGAAAACACCACATGAGAAAGAACAGTTCTAATTGTGGTTCCAGTGACTTTTACATTGCTGGATCTTCATTTCTTTCCCCAGGAGGACAGATAAATGTTTTGCACAGAGAAAATAATTAAGCGCAATCAGGCCAAACTGTGAGTGTATTTATTTTAGAGAAAAATAATATCCACGTTTACCACAAATTTTCTGAAGAAAGGCACACTCACTAACAGTCCCCCTGTTGTCCAATCCTCCCCCCCCCAAGTCCAACAGCTGCTGTATGATTTTGGAGCCTGAAGTACATCTACTCTAATGAGAAATTGCATTTTATCGATCAGAAGCAACTAACAGCAGACCCTAAGGCATATAAATATTATTTAAACAATCCAGAGTCACAAAATAGTACCCAGGATCAGTTGTAACAAAAAACAGAGGCTCTTTATTTGCTACTTATTGGTTTGGTAAATGAATTTGTCACAGAAATACTCTTTGAAATGAAGTGACCTAAAGACTTGGCTTTTGTTCATTTGTATTATATGGCTAAGAGTTGGGTCTGACTCTAGTTTTTTTTAGGAGAGCCCCTACAACTCATTTGTGCAGCCATTTATCCATTATGAGCACCCATTGGACCCTGCTATTTTCCCATCATTGTAGCAGGCACAGGGGTCCTAAGAACAGTAAGACATGGTTTCAGAATCCTCAGAAGGGAGCTAATTAGATAAAGTTAGCAAGTTATTTTTTGAGGTTAGGTCTCGCTATTTTGCCCGCAGGCTCACGTTGCCCAAGGTATCACGGACTCAAGCGATCCCCACCCTCAGCTTCTCAGGTAGCTGGGATTACAGGTACGCACACCACGCCCAGCTATTTTTTAAGACTAGGTCTCACTGTGTTGCTCCGGGTGGGGATCTGAATCTCGAACCCGCAGACTCAAGCGATTCCTAGTCTCAGGCGCGCTTTGTAGTTGCGCTTAAAGGCATGCGCCGCCGTGCCCGGTTTAAGTTAGCAAAGTTTTTCATCATTTTGAGTACAGTGCTTATTTAAGCCCGCTTGGGGCAACTACACAGACAGGGCAACATGTAAGCTGACTGCTTCCCTCGCAGGTAAAAGACTGCTTGGGGTGGGTGTGATGAAGCTGGGAAGCTGAGGCTGGCACTACAGGACAGGAGTCAGGGTAAAAGCAGTTACAGGAACGGCGTTTGTAACACTGGGGAATTGGGATTGGGTTTGAATTGAGACCAGTAGTGTCTGTAGTTGGAGACAGATCCAGGAAGGTCACAGCATAGCAACATCATACCTGGGCAGGAAGAAAATCCCTATGATAGCTTAAGCATCTAGCTCAGCTAGTAATACTATACTCTTCATCTTTATAATGGGACAGTAGTTGTGCTTACTTCATGGGATTGTTGTGACTATAAAGTGTGATAATGTGTGCAGGGTCTTAGCCTGGTTACTGACAAATTTTTATTTTTCATTAATTGCAGTAATCATAGTAACAGCAGTGATACAGGCTATTCATGTTGGTTGTTGATAATATTTCTGCAGAGACTTCTTTTTGCACCCGTGAACAATTGTAGGGATTCTGAAAAAGAACCCTGGTGAGCCTGTTATCTATCATCTCACAGGGTTTGGAATGGTAAGATAATTTGTTTGGAGAAAGTCAGAGTTCTAGGTTGCCTTTTTGAATTGAGGATGAGAAGAAGGTTGAGGAACAATGAAGATGAAGAAGAAGTTTAACAAGCTTATCTCCAAATCTCTACTTCCATCCAGACTCTACTTAACTTGACCCTGCTCCTGTGGTGCTCTCTAGTGGTCCTTAGGAAAAGAACATTCATTTCCATAGGCACAGGATTGAGTGAATTACATAGGACCAGCAGACACTGGAATATTATGCAGTGCTTTTAAAACAATGAATTAAAGCAACCCCAGTTGACTTGGAGAGATTTTCATAGGATTTGAGAAGGAAAAGCAGGATGCAGAACAAAGCACAGATATTAAGAACTCCCTTGTAAAGCTATGATTAAAAAACATGACTAAATAATGAGTAGATATGCAACTATAAATTGTGTATATAGGACTATACTTATAATAGGAGTAAATACAATTATGGAACATGAATCACACAAAAAGATATGAAGTAAACTGATAAAATGGGTTTTTTGGACATGGGAATAAAGGCTGATGTATACAGAGGAAAGACAAGATTGCAAAAGTAAAAGAAAAATGAAAAAAGTTCCATATTTATACATTTATGCAAAATTGTGTTTGAATATATAAATATACATATTTAAAGTAATTTTATTTACAAGTAAAATAATCTACAGGGAATTTGTTAAAACAGAAAAATTGTATGAAAGATAATTTGCTCATCTATATAGTGTTTGTTTAGTGACTTTTTTTTTGCAAAAATCTAAAATGACCACAGTGTGGTAGAAATTCAATGTGTAGAGTAGGATTTGTTGAGCTCTTTCTAAAGCTCTTCCAGTGCAAAGTTTGTTTTCTGAATCCCCAGCTTATGCTTCCTACATAGTGTGAAAGGAATCTCAGAATAAGACCCTGATACTGTGATCTTTTTCCTTTTGTAGCAACCTTCACACACTATAAAAACCTGTTTGTGATTATCTGTTTTGCGTGACTTATTAATTCATTTTCATGTGAAAGACTTTCAAAATTTCTGTTAATGTGCAAATTTAAGTGTTTATTAACAATATGGTATAGTGGGAAGATATGGCCCTCAGCTCTGTCATTAGTTACATGAACTTTGGCAAGTTATTACAATTCTGCTCTTCAGCTTTGTGTGTATGATGGGGCTAAAAATAGATCATAACTCATGTTTATTATAAAGGATGAGTGAGGTAATTAAGGTAAAGTGTTTAGGATCACATTCATTCAAGAAATATTTACTGAAATATTAACAGAGACACACAAATCTAACCATGCAATGGGGTCATGCAATGGGGTGTTGAAACTGTAAAGAAAACATATAAGGAACAAAGATATGGGAGCAAAAATAAGGGACTGCAGGAGTCCCTGATTTGTTTGGGAGTCAGGAAAAGATCCTCTGAATACACAATATTTAGACTTATTATAATATAATATATAATATTTAATGTGACCATTAAATAAATGGAGAATCAAACTCTCCTGCCACTCTGTTGATCTGAATAGTCAATCTCTCTGAGTGCTGCCATATACTACCCCTTTGTCACTTCTACTTGTAAGTCTTGAATGAATGTTTTTTCTTGGTCATCCTTGAGTCACTTGTAGCTCAGCAACAAGAGATTCTGAGAATTGAAGTGCTGGTTTTTCAGTTTCTACAGTACAGGAAAAGATGGTAAAGGTGTTGGAGCAAAGAATGCAGTTAGCAAACCTCCCACAGTTGACCTCTTCAGCTGGGTTCATGAGTCAATGGTGTGCTAAGACCTGTATTTATGCTTATAAATAAGAGAAACAGCAGATATAGAAAAACATTTTCCTGCATCTATTCCTCATGCTCTTCCACAAAAGGGAGAATCAAAATTTCTTCAATCATGCACATACCTTGATTTTCAAATATCCTTTAGCTCATGAGTTGGCAAACTACAGTTTCCAGGCCAAATCCAGTCCACCACTCATCATTTTGTAAGCAAAGCTTTATTGGAGCACAGCAATTCTCCTATTCATGTATAAATATTCTTGTATTGTCTGTGACTCCTCTGTGCTGTTATGACAGAGTTAACTGGTGCAGATATGTATAGGATCATTTACAAAGCTTAAAATAATCACTAGTGGGCCCTTTTTAGAAAAAAGTGTGCTGATGTGTATTCTCACTAATCTTAATCTTGTCCTGATATCCTATGACTCAATTATTACATTTATCGTCTCTTAAAACCTTAAATGCAAGGGGAGTTGTTTTTTTTTTTTTAAAGAACAAAAACATTAATACCTTAAGCAAGGAAAAAAAATAATGCTGCATGTCGTGACATCATTTCTATAACACATTAACAATTTTCTTATCTTATTTTTCATTTTACATTCCTTTTCTCTTCAGTCAGGGTACAGTACTCCTGGAAGGACTTCATGCCTTGCAGTCTTTGGAGCTGAGCTTTAGTGCAGTCTGTATGGGATTGCTACAGTTACTCAGAGACCACTGCCATTGAACATGGTAGTAGTAGCAGAGGACACAGAGAAATCACTGACTTTTAGCAAGTGCTTTTCTGCTTCTACTATGGAGCAGACTTTCATTCTTCTTTATTATGATGTCACTTCAACCAACAAAAAATTCTTCCAGCCTTTTGATCAACACCTTCATGGGATTGAATATTCAAAGTGATTGATAGCATGCTTATCTTATAGATCAATGAATGAAATATTACTTTTGTCAGCTAAAATGATCTGTTTTCTCACTGGTGCTAGACAACCTGAGCTCAAAGACATAAGAATGAAAGCAACAAAAATTTTCAGCAGTTTATTAGCAATAAATGTAGAAATGCCATTCTATCTTCCACTTCTTTGGTCCCATTTATTGGCTAAATTGTGTGCCCCTTAAAAATTTACATGTCAGTTGTTACCCCAATACCTCTGAATGTGATTGTATTTAGAAATAAAATATTTATAGAGGAAATTAAGTTAAGTGAATTTATCAAGATGGACATCAATCCTATAAGACTGGCCTCCTTACAGAAAAGGAAATTTGGACATAGATACACATATAAAGGGCAGATGATATGTAGACTCAGGGAAAAGAGTGCTGTCTTCAAGCCAGTGAAGAGACCTGGAGCAGATCCTTCTAATTGTGTTTTTTCACAAGGAAACAGTTCCATAGCACCTAGATCTCAGATTCCAGACTCTAAATTTATGTGAAAATAAATTTCTGTTCTTTAAGTCACCCAGCCTGTGGTGCTTTATAATGCCAGCTCTAGCAAATAAATACAATTCTGGACCTATGTATTTTGATTCTTGTAGGAAAAAAAACCCACTGTATATTGTTGATTTGTTTGGAACAACCTATAAGAGGGCCATTTACTATCCAAGGCAATGTTATGACTTTCAATTGGCAATTTTGTTAAGCAATAAAGTCAATGACTTCTGAGTGATAAGGAACATCATAAAATCAATGACTCCTGTGAGTGGTAGCCATTGTTTTAGCCATTTTGCTGTAAAATTGAGTTCATTAGTCAAGTATGTCTCATGATCTACTTTAACAGAGCATCCATGGGAGATGATGTTGATGTTAGTATGACTGGCAGGGAAAACAAATCCCTATCAAGGATAAATGACTTTCCAGAGATGTGAAATCACTTCCTTTACTCTACAAGGTGGCTTGCTGATTTCTCATTAGGTGCTAGCAGTGGGTTTCTGTAGTTGGAAATTTGGATAATCACTAGAGATATTAGCCTGATAAAATTTGGTGCCATTATACCAGTACGTAACTTCACATCTCCCACTGTCATTATTTGATAGGTGACCCCATTGAGAAATTCTTCAAGTGTCTGAGTCAAGATGGCAATTGATTTCTACAGAGTAAATTATCTTTTCCACAAGTTAGAGTATTGTCATTTACCCTGAGGGAGTTTTGGTGAACATTGGTATTCGAATGTACTAATACTTGATTCATTCTGTAAGATCACACATAAATCTCTTTCCTGATGCCTTGTCATATTTTCAAGTCCATGGTCCTCCAAAGAAACAATTAGCTACTATCTGCTATGAATTGCTGTAGATTTGAGCACCCCTCATTTCTCTTCCAGATGATTTTCTTCTGTGTTTATGTAGTAGTTAATTATGATTGATGCCTGGACATTGAACATTATTATTTGTAAATGAAGCTAATTTTTGTTTTCTTTTTAATCAACTTCTAAAAGGCAATGTCATATATAAGAAGTACAGTAGCTGTAGGAATATTAACAACATACATATAAAAATACATGCCAATGCAATTTAACTGTGCTTTCAGGACCAACTTGAACTTGTTATTAAATATGAACTTCACTGACTATGAGGTGCTGCTGGACACAATCAAGTTTATGGCTTGATGGGTAAATAGCCCCAAGTTATCATATATATTTTAGATCTCATGATTATTTGTGTCCCGTTTTCTATCTTCTCAGTGCCCAACAAGAAGTCAGAAAATAGTTTTTAGAAGGAGGAAAGTAATCTGTTTGGAAAGTTTGCTCGTTTTTTAGATTCCAAGGGGCTTATGTGCCCATAGATAGACCTGCCAAAATTACTTCCCTTTTTTTCTTTTTGAGACTAGGTCTTGCTATTTTTGCCCATGGAACTGCAGGCTCACGTTGCCCGGGATACCACAGACTCAAGCAATCCCCAGCCTCAGCTTCCCAGGTAGCTGGGATTACAGGCATGTGCCACCACACTCAGCTATAATTACAGGCATGTGCCACCACACTCAGCTATAATTTTTTTGGAACTAGGTCTCACTACGTGTCCCCAGTGGGACTTGAACCGTGATCCCTGGCCCCGGCCATGGTTTCCTAGGCTACCGCTTACAGGCATGTGCCACCATGCCCGGCCCCCAAAATTACTTCTTAATGTCCTGATTTATGACATTTATTTTAAATATCAATTGCTTCTATTTGGTCATAAATGCCAATTGGTTGATCTATTTGCTATTCAATAGATAACTAAAAGCCTTATCTTGCTCCGTGACCCCTTGCAATTTTACAAATTACTCAATGAACATGTGGAAACAAAATACCAAAATGAAATGCGTGTTACCACCAATTTTCTCAAAGCACTAGTTCTACCAGAAATTTTATGGTGGTGGCAACTATCTGAACGTTCTTGAGATTTATCTTTAATACTCTGGCATGCATGTATTTTATTATGATGTCTAGTATTGTGATATCTGCTACTTTCTGTTTACTAAGTTCTGCCATGTCACTCAAGTAGTAGGCCAGTGTGATATCCTATGGATAAAGACAAAGTCAATACTAAATAAAGTATTGACCAGACCAGAGATTATTGACTGGACCAGAGATTATTGACCAGACCAGAGATTATATAAAGCCTAGAGGCAAAAATATAGGCAATCTAATGCTTCTAGTTAGCTCTGGGTCTAGTAATGGTATGAAAAAAAAGCATTTCCTAGATTAATAACTGCACATGACATGCCAAATGTTGTGTTGACCTGCTCCAGTAAGTCATTTAATGAGAAGAACAATAGCAATTGGATTTGGCATCTGGTTATGTTTATGACAGAACAACTGTTAATCACCAAGAAGCAACTGTGTGCTACAAAATTCAAATGTGCAAGTTAAATGAATAATAATGAAAATATCACCTTGTAAATGGATTCTCTTATGGATGTAGTGTTTTTTAGGGTTGTAATTTTGATAGATGTTGTAGTCAGCTCAGGCTATAAAGCAAAATACCGTAGACTGAGTGGCTTCAAAAACAGGAATTTATTTTTCACAGTTCTAAAGGCTGGGAAGTCTAAGATCAAGATGTTGGTAGATTTGTTTCTTGGGGATATTCTCTTTCTGCTTTGTAGTCACAACCATCTTGTTGTGTGCTTCACCTTCTCTATGTATGTGTGGAGGAGGAGAAGCATGTTCAAGTTCTCTTGTGTCTCTTGATTTTACAGCTCTAATAAGGCCACTCCTCTTTTAATGAGGGTACTACCTTCATGGCTCATCTAAATCTAATTGCTTTCCATAAGTTCCATCTCAAAATGCTGTCACATGGGAGTTTTGGGCTACATCATATGACTTTTGGGGGGGGGGACACAAAAGTTCAGTCCCTAAGAGAAATTTGTATTCAATGTGTCATGAAGTCAATGGGGGAGATTGTTATGTTAACTTCCAGGCATATTGATTTCAATTGAACACTTAGACTTCATGGAAAGGACCACAGAAATGATTTAAAGAATCTTTAAATCCACTGTGATATTATTCAATAAAAACTAGTTTTTCATCCAATCTACATAGAGATTCACTCTGGAAACTAAAATAATGTTTTTTAGGACTCCCAGAAATTAGCATTAGCATTTTCAAGGATTTGACTCTTTCCCTATCCCCAGTGCCCTGATGAATGGTCACAGTCAAATATACCTTTAACATAGTCAAACAGGCATACCAGTATTTAATCTATGATAAAACAGGTATAATGAACAAAAGAAAATTTCTCTTCTTCCTCATCTTCTTCCTCCTCTTCTTCCTCCTCCTCTTCCTCCTCCTCCTCCTTCTCCTCCTCCTCTTCTTTTTCTTCAACTAGGTCTCAGTATATTGCCCTAAGAACCGCAGGCTCACATTGCCGGGGGTACCACAGACTCAAGTGATCCCCAGCCTCAGCTTCCCAGGTAGCTGGGATTACAGGTGTGCGCCACCATGTCCAGCTATTTTTTTGAGACTAGGTCTCACTATGTTGTCCCAGGCGGGTCTTGGGTCTTGAACCCAAACCCGCGGAATCAAGCAATTTCTAGTCCCAGCCACGTTCTGTAGCTGTGCTTGAAGGCATGCACCATCGTGCCTGGCAAAATTTCTTTAATAAATGGTGCTGAGGGGAACCTGTTATGTTCCTGATCAGTGAGGTACCTTCCAGGAGACTCAGGCTGCCTTAAGTGGTGGCCTGGGATGAATGGGGTCTTTCCCCACTCACCTAGGTCTGCCAGGGAGCCAGGTCACCCATGCCATGGAGGCTCCGTCCTTCCCTGAAGCCCCCTCTGGACAGGCAGGCCAAGGGGGAAGGGTTATTACCCTCTCTGGTTTTCTCCAAATTCAGTCAGTCCTCACCAGGAAGAATAAAATCACTAATTCAGCAGCAGATACACATGAAGATGGAGGTGAGGAGCAAGAACTAAGGTCCAGTACAAACAAACATTTCAGATCCAGGGGACACAGGGCTGTGAGGCCAACTATAGTGACAAACTGTCTCAGAAAAACACCCACGAGGTTTCCACTGATGGGAATGGAATTTGGGGTTCAGAGATGCCTTCAGAGTGAGTTAGGCATCCTCCATTTCATGGGGAGAGGAAGGCCACAGAGATGGGGCAGTGGCCCCACAAGGAGCTGGACCAACCATCTGTTAGTGCCTATCTTAAGAACTTTTTTTTTAAATAATAAGTTTATTTATTTTTTAAATTTATATACAGGAATTGACTAGAAGAAATGCTCCCAATGCCAGAGACTGAACTATAAAGCAAAGAAGAGGCCAAATGTGGCAGAAACTGGTTTGGAGATGACCAGTAAGAAGGATGAGGCACTGAAAGGATATAAACATGTGCTAACTGGCTACCTGCAACAAAGATACACCAGGAAAACTAATCACAGACTTCTGTGTCTCAAGAAAACACATCTATAGCTGGCAAAAGGACATTCTTCTAAGAAAGAAAAGGCTAAAAATTGACCAACACCTGCAAAGAAAGAAGAGATGGAGTGACCAGAGGAGGAAAGAAGAGGAGGGGAGAGGAGCACTGAAAAGGCAAGAAAAAAAAAAAGAAATGTAAACAAACCTTATATATATATATAAAAAAAACAAAAAAACCAGTCAACATATACTTATAGTGCCAATAAATACAGCCCAGTACTATAGTTAAAAAAAAGATGGTGCTGAAAAGTTGGAAGATCATAAATAAAAGAATTAAGTTGGGCCATGTCATAACTTTACATAAAAATTAAATTCCAAATTCCAAATATAATACCTTCAGAAATAACATATGTGGAAGAAAACATTGGTGGTGATATATATCATGGCATCAAAAATGAAGGTGTTTTTGGAGACTCAACCTCTTAACAAAGGGAATCAAATAACAAAGAGCAATTGACATTACCTTAAAATAAAAGAATGTTTATACAGTGATAGAAAATATAAGACTAAAAAGGCATCCTTTGAATTAGGGAACTGAATTCACACAATGTTATAACAACAGAGGTTAATATTTAATGTATATAAAAATTTATGCAAATACACATTACAAAAAAAGTCTAATTCATAAATAGGCAACAGGTATAAATAGACAGTTCACCAATGAGGCTCTCCATAAGGCTAAGACACACACGAAAAATGTTCATTGATTTTTGAAAAAGGAGAAATAGACCAAAAACAAGATATTTCTTTCATCTGTAAAAAACGGCACATATTAAAAAGATGTCCAATAAGTGCTGGAGAGGATGAAGAGAAAGTGTGGATCTTTGATTTCATTACACTTTTGGTGGGAGTATCAACTGGGTAGCTATTTTGGACAGCAATCTGGATTTGTTTTAAAAAACTGAAAATTGAAAATTATGTATGACAAAGCAATCCAAATTTTGGACATCGATCCAAAGAACATGAAACAAAAACTCAAAAATTATTTTCTCTACATTTGTTATTGTAGCACTGTGGTGTCTAGGACTTGATAGAACCTAAGTGCTCACTGGTAGTGTATTGGTTCGAGAAGATATAATGTATCCTACAATGAAATATTATTCAACCATAAGGAAGATGCAGTACATATATTTACAACAAAATGGGGGAGTTTGTGGGAACTGTGTGTAGTGAAGTAGTCAGAATGAAACACAGACAAATTTTGTTTATTTTTTTTAGTTCGCTGTTTTTTTAATTGATTATACATATAAATATATATATTTATATTTTACATCATTGTATATTCTGAGCTGCTTCTACCACCTTATCACCCATGAACCATCATCTTACTCTTTTGTGCCCATCCCTTTCCCAATTTTACCCCCTTTCCCCTTCCCTTGCTCTGTGCTTTAGTTCTGCTGACAGTTTGTTATTTTTAAGTTTTACTTGTTCTTTGTTTGTTTGTTTTCCTTATATACCAACTTTAAGTGAGACGGCCCAGCATTTCTCTTTTCCTTTTTGGCTTATTTCCATTAGCATGATTCCTGCTAGGTCCATCCATATTACCACAAATGCATAAAAATTGCCATTTTGATTGCTGAGTAATATTCTAGTGTTTGACTGCATCACAATTTTCTGATCCATTCATCTGTTTTGGACCATTATAATAACCATATCCTGGCTATTGTAAATAGTGCTGCAAAAAACATTCGAGCACAGGTGTCCTTTTGAATTAGTGCTTTTGTATCCTTTGGGTAGACTCCCAGAAGTGGGATTGCTGCATTAAATGGTAGTTCCATTTTCAGTAGTTTGAGGGTCCCCCACACACATTTCAATAGGGACTGGACCAGTATGTATTCCTACCAGCAGTGTAAAAGTGTTCCTTTTTCTCCATATGATGCCAGCACTTGTTCTTACCCATTTTTTTGATATATACCATTCTTATCTATGTGAGGTGGTGTCTCATTATGGTTTTGATTTTCATTTCCCTGATTACAAGTGATGTTGAGCATTTTTGCATATGAAAAAATGTTGAGCATTTTTTCATATTGGCCATTTGTATCTCCTCTTTGAAGAAGTGTCTTTTGCACTCTTTTCCCCATGTTTTAACTGGGTTTTTTACTTTGTTTTTGTTAAGTTGTGTGAGTTCTTTGTGGATCGTTGATTTCTGTCAGTTGAATGGAGTACAAAAAGTTTTCCCATTAGGTTGGGTGTCTCTTTGCTTTGGTTATTGTCTCTTTGCTGTGCAGAAGCCTTTTAGCTCAATATAGTCTTAGCTGTTTATATTTTCCCTCATTTTTTTTGCTTGTATAAATGTGTCCTGGAAGATGTTTTGAGGTACAGTTCATGGACTACTTTGCCTATGTTTTCTTTTATCTATTTTATGGTTTTGTATCTTACAACCAAGTCTTTTATTCATTTGAGTTTTTAATTAACTCCATTTTTTAATTAAGTGCCATTGTTTTACATCCTTGTTAATTTGCTGATGGTATAGAAACTGCTCTCAAGTGGGTCACCATAGCTCTCTATCACCAAAACATGTAAAACCCTCCACCATAATTCAGACAGAGGCTCTGTTTTCACCTCTTCCACTACCTCACCCCTCCAGGATGTCTCAGATTTGATCAGCTTTCAAGGACTGTCTTTCAAGTTTGCATTTGTCTGGCCCTCTGTTTGGTTTCTCTGTGTTCCATATATAAGTGAAACCATTCAGTATCTACCTTTTTCCTTCTGACTTTGTTTTGCACAGTTCCTTCCAGTTCCATCTATGTGACCATAAATGGCATGAGCTTACTTTTTTGACCATTGAGTAGTATTTCATTGCGTATACAGAGCACCTCTTCTTGATCCACTCTTTTTTTTTAAGGCAATTTAGGTTATTTCTATATATTGGGTATTGTAAATGATGTCACAACAAACATAGAAGTGCAGATTGCCTTTTGAATAAGTGATTTCTGTGTTCTTTGGATAGCTACTTAGGAGTGGAATTGCTGGATCATATGGCAGATTCATTTTTAGTCTTTTGAGAAACTCACATGTACTTTCCATGGATACGTAGCCGTTCTCCATTCCCACCAATATTGTAAGAAAGTTCCATTTTTTTCACATCCTCACCAGCATTTGATGTTTCCTTCCTTCCTTCCTTCCTTCCTTCCTTCCTTCCTTC